>CM042388.1:17290276-17559712 GCA_023634145.1 Thymallus thymallus | reverse complement strand
ATTTAGGGAATATGGTGCCATTACAGACACAGTCTTGGAGATGAATTGATCTAACTCCCTACAGTACTCCTAGGCATGGCTAAAATAATATAAAAACATTTATTTTCACATGCTTGTACTGACAACGATTTATACATTTATTAGGGATGGGCACGGTTATCCAGATATCCGAACGGACGTTAGTATTGTTAATTTCTGGAGATATATTTTTGGGGGGCTTATTTTGAAAAAGTATTGTTATATACTTAAGCAATGAGGCACAAGGGGGTGTGGTATATGGCACGATGCAACGCAGAGGTGCCTTTATTGCTATTATATACTGGTTACCAGCAGTAAAAATAAATGTTTAGTCATACCCATGGTATACGGTCTGATATACCACGGCTGTCAGCCAATCAGCATTCAGGGCTTGAACCATCCAGTTTATAAATGTTATTAGATTATCCTTGTGACATCACCCACAAGGATATGCCATGACATTTGAAATACTTAATGTAATAAATCAACCAACTTTTTTGAATGTTGTTTTTATAATGTGAGTTTATTTAGCCTTCCAGTCCAGTCTGCCCTGACAGTGGTTTGCTATTTTCCCCCACTTCAAATGGCAGATACATTCGTGCACCTATAGGAGTTTCCACAAGAGTTTCCACAGGAGTTCTTGGGATAATAAGTGTGCTAGGTGCCTGCAGCAGGAGGTCTTGGGAGAATAAGTGTGCTAGGTGCCTGCAGCAGGAGGTCTTGGGAGAATAAGTGTGTTCGATACCTGCAGCAGGAGGTCTTGGGAGAATAAGTGTGTTAGGTGCCTGCAGCAGGAGGTCTTGGGAGAATAAGTGTGTTAGGTGCCTGCAGCAGGAGGTCTTGGGAGAATAAGTGTGTGTGTGTGTGTGTGTGTGTGTCGTGGTTCTTTTTGTCTCTGCCTGTCTCGCTGTGTGCGTGTGCATATGTTTGTGTGTATACGCGTGCTTACGCCTGCGTGGGTTTGCCTTTGTGAGTAAGGAGGCTGAGGGGAATGAAGCATGAGTCAAGCTGACACCTGGCAGGGACATGGCTCGACACATGGCAGGGACATGGCTCGACTCATGGCAGGGACATGGCTCGACACATGGCTCGACACTTGGCAGCGACATGGCTCGACACATGGCTCGACACATGGCAGGGACATTGCAGGGACATTGCAGGGACATGGCTCGGGACATGGCTCGACACATGGCAGGGACATGGCTCGGGACATGGCTCGACACATTGCGGGATCCGTCATCTCTCTAATTACTGTTAATTTTGCGTCTCCCAAATAGAATCCATTAAACCCCAAACATAGATAGATAGATAGATCGATCACAGGAAGTAGAGAGACAGAAATGAAGAGTATCTAAGGATGTAAATTCGTTTTTCTTTCTTTCCCACTGAGATGCTATCTGGTTGTGTGAAATGATTAATTTCACACGTATACAGGTCATCCCTGGAAGCAGCAACATCTCATTCACTTGGGGCCCCAGTCAGCAACAAAACAGAACACGAGCCTTCTAGATGGAAATTGAGCAAACATCGCACACACTCAGTATGCACACACAGACGGTACACACACAAATGAGACACACACACACACACACACAAGTACGTCGATAAATCTTTGGAGGTTAAACCTGAGAGTAGGAGAATGTGAGCAGCTCCTCTCATCACCAAGGTAAAAGTCACCCAGTACATTAGGCCTGTCAGTACCAGGAAGTAACATCGGAGCTCCTAACCAATCAGGTGTCCCCGTTAGACAGGTACTCTCTCTCTCTCACACAGACTACCTATGTTTGCAGAAGTAGGATGGCGATGAAACCTTGAAATATGGGTTTGTGTAAATAAGGATATGGGACTGTTTTTAGCTCACTGTGTGTGTGACTAGAGTGTGGAGGAGAGCCTGGGACAGAATAGAGTCTCTGTGTAGAGTGGGACAGTTCTTGGTTTGTTTAATTCCGTTACTAGCCTAGCACATTTAAATAAAGCTATATCGTTCCATGAATCTATGTATGCCATCAACAAACTCCTATTACTCACACTTGCATGGTTAAATTAACTGTACAGGTTAATACAGTTAAAATACAGTTACATTTACAGGTAAGTGAATATTTGCATGGTTACATTAACTGTACAGGTAAATGACAGGAAGATATAGTTAAATAGCTAAATGTGTGTATGATATAATTTAGGGTAATAATAGTAATTCCCTTAAAATACAGTCCTTAGTGCGCAGGGTTTAATTACAGATAAATGCACGTATTGCACATTCGAGATACTAAAAGCAATGAAACAAGATACAACTGACAGGATACTAATATGCATTCCTGAGTGAATGACTACGTAAGTTAAGTCCAAGAATTACTTGCAATATTGCACGTGATATGATATAGCAACTGTGCATGAATATGTATATACAGACCTGAATGAATAAATAAGTCCTGAGTGAATGAGTGATTACAGACCAGAGTTACTCACGGATGGATGCATATTTGTTAAACTAGGTCCTAACATCCCAACAGTTCCAGGTCTATGTTGCCGACGGCACGGCACCCCGGTGAGGCATTAAATAGTCTCAATAGCCGCCGGCAGGAAGGATCTCCTGTAGCGCTCTCTGGCACACCGTGGTGGGGTCAGTCTGTGACTGAAGGTGCTCCTCTGCGTCATAACCATGGCATGCAGAGGGTGGGTGACGTTGTCCATGATGGCCAGCAGTTTGGCCAGGATCCGTCTCTCCGCCACCTCCTCTAGAGTGTCAAGGCTAATCCCCAGAACAGAGCTAGCCTTCCTGATCAGCTTATTTACCCGAGAAGCATCACCAGCCTTTATGTTGGCACTCCAGCACACCACTGCAAAAAAGATGCCACCACAGACTGGTAGAAGGTGTGCAGTAGTTTACTGCACACGTTGAAGGACATGAGCCTCCTCAGAAAGAGTCGGCTTTGGTCCTTTTTGTACAGAGCCCCGGTGTACCAGCCCATTCCAGCCTGTTGTCCATATGGACTCCCAGGAACTTGTATGACCCAACCATTTCCACATCCATCCCCTGTATAGGGACTGCAGTCAGTTGGGCCTTGGTTCTCCTGACGTCCACCACCATCTATTAAACACCTGTAATATGATTTACTATGCAAGAGAGAAAACAATGCAGGGTTATAGAAATTATACACGATATGAAGGTGCCCAGGATGATGATGATGATGATAATAATAAAACTGTTTTCAGGTCTCGATTGGGTTCAAGTCCGGGCTCTGGCTGTGCCACTCAAGGACATTTAGAGACTTTTCCCGAAGCCACTCCTGCATTGTCTTGGCTGTGTGCTTAGGGTTGTTGTCCTGTTGGAAGGAGCAGGTTTTCATCGAGGATCTCTCTGTACTTTGCTCCGTTCATTGTTCCCTCAAACCTGACTAGTCTCCCAGTTCCTGCCGATGAAAAACATTCCCACAGCATGATGCTGCCACCACCATGCTTCACCAAAGGGATGGTATTGGCCAGGTGATGAGTGGTGCCTGGTTTAATCTAGATGTGACGCTTGGGATTCAGGCCAAAAAGTTCAATCTTGGTTTCATCAGACCAGAGAATCTGAGGAGTGGTGGTGCAGAGATGGTTGTCCTTCTGGAAGGTTCTCCCATCTCCACAGAGGAACTCTGGAGCTCTGCCAGAGTGACCATCAGGTTCTTGGTCGACTCCCTGACCAAGGCCCTTCTCCCCCCGATTGCTCAGTTTGGCCGGGTGAATTTACCACAGGTGCACTAAAATAAAGTTGTAGAAACATCTCAAGGATGATAAATGGAAACAGGATGCACCTGAGCTCAATTTCTAGTCTCAAAGGGTCTGAATACTTATGTAATTAAGGTATTTCATTTTTTTTTTATACATTTCTTTAAATCTATTTTAGAATAAGGCTGTAACCATCAACATTTGGAAAAAGTTAAGGGGTCTGAATACTTTTCGAATGCACTGTATAGAATTGTTTTAAGAAGGTCATACCAAGGAACATTTTGCTATTTGATTTTGAATTTTAAGACCCCTTGAAGTATCAAAACAAATATAGACAAACATTATTAGCTAAAATGATGTTTAGCCTTATTTCTATTATCCCATATGAACGCATTGAATAACAGATTCACTACATGGAACAGCAGATAGTCCCTCCAAAAAATCTTAAGGAAGTTTGTTCTGAAGCGTCTGTTCTTTATCTGAGAGATACAGTACAAAAAAGATCAGGATTATTATATATTTTTCTACCCCTTATTTTTGGCACTAAAAAGTCTCCATATATACAGTTGGAGTCAGAAGTTTACATACACCTTAGCCAAATAAATTTTAACTCAGTTTTTCATAATTCCTGTCATTTAATCCTAATAAAAATTCCCTGTTTTAGGTCAGTTATTATTTGGTAGCATTGCCTTTAAATTGTTTAACTTGGGTCACTACTCGGGTAGCCTTCCACAAGCTTCCCACAATAAGTTGGGTGAATTTTGGCCTATTCCTCCTGACAGAACTGCTGTAACTGAGTCAGGTTTGTAGGCCTCTTGCTCGCACACACTTTTTCAGTTCTGCTCACAAATTTTCTATAGGATTGAGGTCAGGGCTTTGTGATGGCCACTCCAATTCCTTAACTTTGTTGTCCTAAGCCATTTTGCCACAACTTTGGAAGTATGCTTGGGGTCATTGTCCATTTGGAAGACCCATTTGCGACCATGCTTTAACTTCCTGACTGATGTCTTGAGATGTTTCAATATATCCACATCATTTTCCTTCCTCGTGATGCTATCTATTTTGTGAAGTGCACCAGTCCCTCCTGCAGAAAAGTACCCCCACATCATGATGCTTCAACCTAAGTGTATGTAAACTTCCGACTTCAACTGTACTTACATACATTTTTTCAGACAAATCGGCTGTACCGACTTCAGACTAGTCCCAAGACGCTTGTGGGGGTCAAAATGTGAGAGGGGTCATAGATTGTAGGCCAAACTGTAAGGATGCTACAGATGATTTTGTGAGAAGACTGATTTTCAGGATGGTCCGACTAACACCGCTTTAGCTCTGACCTTTTCACAGCAGATACTGAAGTGCGATATAGGCGGATGCGGTGGATTGAGACTCATCCAATGCGGAAAAACAGATCTCTATCTTAAACTGACAGATTTTTATGGGGAATTTTGGATTATGCTAATTAGATTTCCGTGTGGGCGCGCAGACATCGACCCTGGGGGGATAAGCAGATGCTTTAATCCAAAGCATTTTAGTCATGCGTGCATACAATTGTTGTATGGGTGGCCCCAGCGGGAATTGAACCCACAACCCTTGGCTTTTTAAGTGCTATGTTCTACCAACTGAGCAACACTGGTCAACATACCTAATGTTCTAACAGTTCCTCTTCTGTTTTCTCTGTAGTGGATAATGTACTGATAGTTCCTCTCCTGTCTCCTCTGTAGTGGATAATGTACTGACAGTTTCCCTCCTGTCTACTCTAGTGGATGATCCAGACGCCTCACAAAGTGGCCACGTTCTTCGGCTGCATCGGGACGGACCACTTTGGAGAGATCCTGAAACAGAAGGCTGAGGAAGCCCATGTAGACGCTCGCTACTACCAACAGACCCAGGAGCCAACCGGAACCTGCGCTGCCTGCATCACCGGGGACAACAGGTCAGGCCTCATCCAATCAGCTCTAAGCTAAGCAGGAACAGGAAATGACCCCCCCCCCCCCCCCCCCCCCCCCCCAAACCAACACCGGTTGCGTCCCAATAATCTCCTTTCTCCTGAAGTGTGCCCGTGTTCACTTCCCGTCATGGATTTGATTGGTATGGAAACTCGCTCCCTCTAGCCCATGTCTCCACCAATCCAATGCTTTTAAATTCAGTGGGGAGTAGTGAACTAGTGCACACTTCAGGAGGAAGGAGAGAGAACCTGGTGTATGTCCCAATTATCTGTCCCCCAAGAGCAGTTTCGGTTCATTTCAAGTTCAGAGTCGTTAAATAGTGACGGCTCGTCATATGTAAATGCTAGTCAGTCATCTTTCATCAAACGAAAGCACTTACTGTACTTTTCTTCCACCTTAGTGGAACGTTGCAGCCCCAGTGACTTGTTTTGTCACCGATCTACAGTACAGGCTCATGCTGACACAGGATAGGGCCCAAATTACACTCTATTCCATACATAGTGCACTACTTTTGACCACATCCCCCTCTTGGCCCTGTTCAAAAGTAGTGCACTATATGGGGAGTAGGTTGCCATTTGGGACACACAGGAGGGTAGACACAACACTAGGGCGGCAGGTAGTCTAGCGCTTTGAGCGTTGGGCCAGTAACCGAAAGGTCACTAGTTTGAATCGGTCGATGTGCCCTTATTGCTCCAAGTTCGCCGTAGATAATGGCTGACCATGGAAAAACATTTCCAAACAGGACAAATAAGCAAATTATCATTAGATGTATTTAGATCACTCTCCTCACCTGTCAGACCACTCGTGTGTGTGATGTGAGTCAGTCAGACCCCTCCTGTCTGTCAGTAGCATTGACCCTCAGACTGTCAACCGCTTCTCATGCTGCTGTCATCAACACGTCTCACACACAGCAGAGAACACACACACACACACACACACACACACACACACACACACATACGGCCAGGTGTGGATCAATAAGTCCTCAGTAAAGACTCAGTCTGTCTGGCCTTTCATCTCCCACTACTGGAGGTGTCACTCACCGTGTGTGTTTATGTTTGTGTGTGTGTGTTAGTCTCTAGCGGCTGGCCTGCCCTGTCGGCCTGGCAGACAGGCCTAGTGAACTAGCTCTCTTAGTGGGGCTTGTTTGATGTGGGCTCTGACACCTGAAAAGGTCAGTCTGTGTGCTTCAGGAGAGGAGCCCTGTAATATGTCTTCCAGGTGTTTAACAGACAGCTCAGGAGGCCAGGTTAAAGGTCACGGCAGGGCTGGGTTATGAGGGAGGTGTAGAGCTTTGAAGGATTCCAGCCAGTCAGTGTGTAATAACCTTATCTGCTTTGATTAGGCAAGCCAATCCCTCTCTTCAGAAACTGCATAATATATGATATTTTCCTCTGTAACGCACACCTCTGTAGCTAATGTCCTCTACGGCTCAGTGCAACACCAGGATAGTGAGTTTGATTCCCAGGACCACCCACACGTAAAACCGTATATGCGCATGAGTGTAAGTCACTTTGGATAAAATGGCTGTTATTATATTATTTTCTTAACTTTTTTTTTAATTCCACTGTTTGATCATGGGATAGTGCTTTACTTGGTGATTTTAATTCTATGCCGTCACCCTGTTCTCCCCAACACGAAGCAAGGCCCCAAATCCTCTGAGAGTCTCACTGCATCAAATTATTTCCTCACACACCATTTATGAACACAAGCCGCCCTGTCCATTGAACTCCGTAATTACATTCATTTGACCTGTCGTGTCGGACCTGACCCCACGCTTTATGGATACAAGCCCTGTTGATCTGCATTGGCTTGAGAGAATAATTCAGAGGTTTTGTAAGTTAGCTAGCTAGGTTGTATGAATGAACCACTCTGTCTCGGGATTACCTCCAGTATCTCACATCCTCTCACACGTCACAACAGATGAAGAGGTGAAGACTGTGGCTGCATCTGAAATGGCATTACATGCACTACTTCTGACCTTATGGGCCCTTGTTAAAAATAGTGCAATATATAGGCCAGGGATAGGGCGCCATTTTAGATGCAGACTGGGGCCTGACTATTAGGTCAAAACGTTTAAGGTAACATGATAATGTGACATTATTATTTCAAGCGGAACCTTGATTCACTGTTAGCCTTGATTGTTTTTAATTCCATTCTCTATTGGAGACCTGTGTCTCTGTTTGCATCCCAAATGGAACCCTATTCCCTATATAGTGTGCTACTTTTATCCAGAGCCCTAAGGCAAATGTCTCTGTGATTTGAGGTTTTGAGAACAACAACATTACTTTATTTATTTCACCTTGCACCTAAAGTTGTACTCTATGCATTATCATCCTTTTACATCATGGAGGAAAGTGTCTGGGTTACATCCCAAATGGCACCCTATATAGTGCAGAACTTTTGACTAGCTTTGGTCAAACATAGTGCACCATTTAGGGAATATGGTGAAATTTGGGTCACAGCCTGCGTCTGATGCTGGTGTTTTGGGGATATTTTTGGAGTTGGGAATGAAGATGGATGATTGGCGAGCGGGGCTTGTGATTTATGGGCTGTGTCTGTGCAGGTCCATGTTGTGATTTATGGGCTGTGTCTGTGCAGGTCCTTGGTTGCTAACCTGGCAGCAGCAAACTGCTACAACAAGGAGAAACATCTGGATCTGGATGGCAACTGGGAGCTGGTTGAGAAAGCCAAGGTCTATTATATAGCGGTAAGTGACACTCTACATTAAAATCTCTCTCTAATCTCTACATTCAAATGACTCTAATCTCTACATTCAAATGTGTAGAGACACACGCACACATTAACATTTTTTGTCATTTAGCAAACGCTTTTACCCAGAGCAACTTAGTTACGCTCTTAAGATAGCTAGGTGGGACAACCCCATGTCTCAGTCATAGTAAGTACATTTTTCGTCAATGAAGCTATCAGCAAAGTCAGTGCTAGTAAGTGGGGGGGGGGGGGTTGCTGTTGGATTATTTAAAATACTCTTTGAAGAGGGAGGGTTTCAGATGTTTTTTGAAGATGGTCAGGGACTCTGTTTTCCTAGCTTCAGGGGGAAGCTTAGTCCACCATTGGGGTGTCAGGACAGAGAAGAGCTTGGACTGAGCTGAGCGGGAACTGTCCTCCTGTAGGGGTGGGAGTGCCAAGAGACCAGAGGTGGCAGAACAGAGTGATCAGGTTGGGTGTAGGGGTTGCGCATAGCCTGAAGGGGGGGGGGGGGCAGTTCCTCTTGCTGCTCCGTAGGCAAGTACCATGTTCTTGCAGTGGATACGAGCCAGTGGAGTGTGTGGAGGAGCGGAGTGACATGGGAAGGTTGAACACCAGACAGACTACAGTGTTTTGGATAAGTAAAAGGGGTTTGATGGCACATGCAGGGAGCCCAGCCAACAGCGAGTTCAAGATTCAATGTCACATGCAGTAGTAAGGTGAAATGCCTTTCTTGCAAAGTCTAACCCCAACAATGTAGTAATCAATAACAATGTAGAATTAAAATAACAAGGTAGAACAAAAACACATATATAAAATAATAAGAAGAACACGATAAAGTAAGTAAGGTGACTATATACAGGGTCAGTTCCAGTACCATATTTACATGTGCAGGGATACTGGAGTGATAGAGGTAGATATGTATAGGGGTACGGTGACTATATACAGGGTCAGTTCCAGTACCATATTTACATGTGCAGGGATACTGGAGTGATAGAGGTAGATATGTATAGGGGTACGGTGACTATATACAGGGTCAGTTCCAGTACCATATTTACATGTGCAGGGATACTGGAGTGATAGAGGTAGATAGGTATAGGGGTACGGTGACTATATACAGGGTCAGTTCCAGTACCATATTTACATGTGCAGGGATACTGGAGTGATAGAGGTAGATATGTATAGGGGTACGGTGACTATATACAGGGTCAGTTCCAGTACCATATTTACATGTGCAGGGATACTGGAGTGATAGAGGTAGATATGTATAGGGGTAAGGTGACTATATACAGGGTCAGTTCCAGTACCATATTTACAATGCAGGAGTCATTGTAAATAGAGTTGCAGTAGTCCAGACGGGAGATGACAAATGCCTGGATTAGGAACTATGTAGTTTCCTGTGTGAGGTAGGGTCGTACACTACGGATGTTGTAGAGCATGAACCTGCAGGAGTGAGTCACTGCTTTGATGTTTGCAGAGAACGACAGGGTGTTGTCCAGGGTCACGCCAAGGTTCTTTGCACTCTGAGAGGGGCACACCATGGAGTTGTCAACCGTGATGGAGGTCTTTTAGCGGGCAGGCCTTCCCCAGGAGGGGGATCTGCCAGACACGCAGAGATGCATGTCGCCACCTGGCTGTCAGAAGGGGGTAACGAGAACAGTAGTTGAGTATCATCTGCATAGCAATGATCGGAGCGACCATGTGAGGATATGATGGAGCCGAGTGACTTGGTGTATAGAGAGAAGAGGAGAGGGCCTAAAGCCGAGCCCTGGGGGACACCAGTAGTAAGAGTACGTGGTGCAGACATAGATCCTCTCTGTGTCACCTGGTAGGAGCGGCATGCCAGGTACAATGTTATCCAAGAGTGTTAGACACCTAGCCCTGAGAGGGTGGAGAGGAGGATCTGATGGTTCACGGTGTCGAAGGCAGCAAATAGATCTAGGAGGATGAGAACAGAGGAGAGGGAGTCCGCTTTGGCAGTGCAGAGAGCCTCCGTGATACAAAGAGCAGTCTTGGTTAAGTGACCCGCCTTGAAGCCTGACTAGTTAGGTCAAGAAGTTTGTTCTGAGAGAGATAAAGAGTTGATCTTAACACTTAAGTGTTTTGGAAATAAAAGAAAGAAGGGATACCAACTATAGTTTTTGACGTCAGAGGGATCGAGTGTTGGTTTCTTGAGGAGGGGAGCGACTTTGGCCATTTTGAAGTCAGAGGGGGCGCAGCCAGTGGTCAGCGATGATCAGATGCTCTTGGACTATGAGAGAAAACGTAGTCAGATGAAGAGTGCAACTGGAGTAGCTGTGTTCTCTGGGGTGATACATGTCTCTCAGGGCCAAAAAATGTAGGGAATTAATGGCAGCATAGGCTGAGATGAACTCTGCGTTGGTGACCGCAGATCTGCAGTTCCAAACACTGCCAGAGACCAGGAATTCCATATGGGTTGTGCGTGCAGGGTACACTAAATTAGAAGGGTTGCAGCTAAGGGGGGAACAGGTATTGAAAACACACACACAGTTGACAAAGCTACAAAAGAGAACAATTTTATCTGAAAATTACTAGGTAAGATACTTAAGTGAGAGAGTGCTGTGGAGCCTTCCTCTCATAACTCGGCAGAACCGTATTTGTTTCCGCGTCACGACCGAGAACAGGGGAGTCTGAAGTACTAACTCTAATTGCTGATTGCCTAGCAGAGGTGAAACCACTCTCCCTCCAATACAGCCACTGATTATGAAAACAACAACAACAGTCCCAAATTGCCCTGCCCGTTAATCCTGGTTGGTGTGTCAACAATAATCTGCAAGTTATGAGCAGACAGTAGTTCACACACCAAGTAGGCCACTGGGAAGACAGGCAGCACTTAAAGTAGATGGCCGTTGCTAGCAAAAAACACAGTACTAGATCACAACAGATTAAGTCAAACAATGTACTTATCACTCCTGGAGATATCACAAATCTTCTTGCTATAGATTGAAACACAGACACGCACACACACACTTTCTCCCATTGCCAGAAGAGGATTAAGCGTTGAGGGCCTTTGTAGAAAGGAAACTAAACCCTTGGCGTTCCACAGTCATTGTCAAAGTGTTCATTTGTCTTCTTTTCTTACAGTAGCTCACCTATTCAAACAATACCACTCAAGTCTTCCTATTCTCCTTGTGCATCTGCGTGTGACGATTTAAAGTCAATGTGAAGTTGTTGTGCATGTGATGTGTTCATTCCATCAATATTGTAGCTAACAGGTGCTGCAGAAGTGTGACAATTGATTATCCAAGTTCATACCCTCCCAGACACACACACACACACACACACACACACACACACACACACACACACACACACACACACACACTAAAGAAATGTCTTGACTTACTAGGTAGGCGGGGTAGAATGGCCAGCTGCGCTCGTGTTTCCCTTTTTAGGATTAGATTAATTCCAGGGGATGAACTTCCTCTCTGATCTCACATCTAGCTGATAGCCCTAAAATCACCCTGCATTCCATGTCTTTAAACAGTTCATTATCTACATAAATCAACTTTAGAACCTTTATTTATTTTTATTTTTTTTCACCTTTTTTTTAACCAGGTAGGCCAGTTGAGAACAATATCTCATTTACAACTGCGACCTGGCCAAGACAAAGCAAAGCAGTGCGACAAAAACAACAACACAGAGTTACACATGGGATAAACAAACGTACAGTCAATAACACAATAGAAAATCTATGTACAGTGTGTGCAAATGTAGTAAGATTAGGAAGGTAGGGCAATAAATAGGCCATAGTGGCGAAATAATTACAAATTAGCATTAACACTGGAATGATAGATGTGCAGATGATGATGTGCAAATAGAGATACTAGAGTGCAAATGAGCAAAAGTAATAAATATGGGGATGAGGTAGTAGGGTGGGCTATTTACAGATGGGCTATATACAGGTGCAGTGATCGGTAAGCTGCTCTAAAGTTGAGGGAGATGGTAGTCTCCAGCTTCAATGATTTTTTGCTATTCTTTCCAGTCATTGGCAGCAGAGAACTGGAAGGAATGGCGGCCAAAGGAGGTGTTGGCTTTGGGGATGACCAGTGAAATATACCTGCTGGAGCGCATGCCAAGGGTGGGTGTTGCTATGGTGACCAGCGAGCTGAGATAAGGCAGGGATTTACCTAGCAAAGACTTCTATAGATGACCTGGAGCCAGTGGGTTTGGCGACGAATATGTAGTGAGGGCCAGCCAACGAGAGCGTATAGGTCCCAGTGGTGGGTAGTATATGGGGCTTTGGTGACTATGGATGGCACTGTGATAGACTACATCCAATTTGCTGAGTAGATTCCCTGCTTTACACTGGGATTGGAGAGAAAGAAGGTCCATCCTCTGCCATTTGGGACTCACTCTTTGTCAGTTGCTGCTGGGAATCTCAACACGACGGAATCGGAATATGGCATCTCGGAATCCCTCTCAGTACTCTTTGTCAAAACAAGGGATCGTTCTCTTTGTTAGTCCAATTGGCACTTCCACAGGATTTATCTAGATCCACTGCCATTAGCACCTAATGCTGTGTGTCTGTGTTACAAATGGCACCCTGTTCCCTATATAGTGCACTACTTTTGACCCCGACCCTAACCAACGAGCAGCATCACAACACAACGCTGTCGCCATGTATTAATGTGCTTTGTTGATTTCCATTTAAATGACTGACTCTGTTCTGTGATGGTATGTGTAGTCGTGTTACACTCTAAACTGTCAATCAGATTAGGACCACCTGCCCTGATGACTCCTAGCCTGTCCCCAGTCCACCTGGTCGTGCTGCTGCACTGGTTTCAACTCTTCTGCCTGCGGTTATGGAACCCTGACCTGTTCATTGGACGTGCCACCTTGTCCCAGACCTGCTGTTTTCATCTCGCTCTCGCTCTACCGCACCTGCGCTCTATTGCACTGAAAAGCCAAGTGACATTCACTCCTGATGTATTTACCTGTTGCAACCTCCACAACTACTATTATTATTATTTGACCCTGCAGGTCATCTATGAACATTTGAACATCTTTGAGAAAGAACTGGCCTTAATGGCCATGAATTGTTATAATCTCCACCCGGCACAGCTAGAAGAGGACTGGCCACCCCTCAGAGCCTGGTTTTGCCTTTCTAGGGAGTTTTTCCTAGCCACCGTGCTTCTACATCTGCATTGCTTGCTGTTTGGGGTTTTAGGCTGGGTTTCTGTATAGCACTTTGTGACATCGGCTGATGTAAAAAGGGCTTTATAAATACATTTGATTTGATTTGAGATTACTGAGCTGTCTTTACCAATGCTTTCCTGACTGACTTCCACCCCAGTTAGGCGAAGGCTCCAGCCTGGCCCTTACTTACTTCCTGAACTGTGCCTTACTTTTGTGTTTATGTTTGTGTTTGTGTGTTTGTGTGTGTGTGTGTGTGTGTGTGTGTGTGTGTGTTTAACTATACTTGTGGGGACCATATTATTATGGTGTTTTTATTAATGTTTTTTGCCAACTGGGGACATTCTGTTAGCCCCACAAGGTCAAATGGTATTTCTAGGGGGTTTAGGGTTAAGGTTAGAATTAGTGTTAGTTAGAATTAGGGTTAGAAGCTAGGGTTAGTTTTGGGTTTAGGGTTAAGGTTAGGGTAGGGGTTAGTGAAAATACGATTTTGAATGGGACCGAATTGTGTGTCCCCACATGGTTAGTTATACAAGAGTTTGTGTGTGTGTGTGTGTGTGTTAAAGAGGTGATTGATGATTCTTGGCAGAGGTTCTCAAGGTGCCTGCTACTATGTGGTGTGATTGGATGAAAACATATTATTAGAGGGCTTCTAAAGCCAATCTGGCTCCTACACCAGCCCATCCAGCAGCAGTGCTTCACACTCACACACATACACACACACCACACACACACACCACACAGAGAGAGAGCGAGAGAGAGAAACACATGCACACACAGTGGCAGACACTGAGCAGAGGAGGAGGGAAGGAGGGAATGAGAGTGGGAGGGAGGGAGAGGAAGGAAGGAGGGAGTGAATGGAGAGGGAGTGTGGGAGTGACTGCCATTCCTCACAAAGAGAGAGCCTGTGTTGAACTCCTGCCAGATGTTTGGTGGCAGACTTGCTGTTGCTAGGAAAGCTGGGTCCTTGAGCACATCACTGCACAAAGAGCAATAACAAAAGAGATGTATAAACGGATGGAAGGGAGAGGATGAGACAAGGATGTCTTCTTCTGGTTTTGAATATCAACGGTGATGTGGCAGTGAACGGTGTTACTTTTTACAGTTATTTTTGTTTTTACAAAAGCCATTGTTATAGCATCAGAAATGGAGGCCTGCTGTATTGTGTGGGTGTGAAGGAGATGAAGTGCTCTAGATGATTGACTGTAATGGACATTATCTCCCTCTACACCCTCCCTCTTCTCTCTCTTTCTCTCTCTCTCTATTTTTCTCTCGCTTTCTCTCCCTCTCTCTCGCTTTCTCTCTCTCTCGTCTGTCTGTCTCTGTCTCTGTCTCTGTCTTAAATTTCAATTTAAGGGGCTTTATTGCCAAAGCAAGTGAAATAGATAATAAACAAAAGTTAAATAAACAATAACAAATTAACATTAAACATTACACTCATAAAGGTCCAAAAGAATAAGGACATTTCAAGTGTCATATGTCTATATACAGTGTTGTAACAATGTGCAAATAGTTAAAGTACAGAAAGGAAAATAAATAAACATAAATATAGGTATTTACAATGGTGTTTGTTCTTCACTGGTTGCCCTTTTCTTGTGGCAACAGGTCAAATATTGCTGCTGTGATGGCACACTGTGGTATTTCACCTAATACATATGGGCGTTTATCAAAATTGGATTTGTTTTTGAACTCTTTGTAGGTCTGTGTAATCTGAGGGAAATATGTGTCTCTAATATGGTCATACATTTGGCAGGATGCTAGGAAGTGCAGCTCAGTTTCCACCTCATTTTGTGGGCAGTGGCACATAGTCTGTCTTCTCTTGAGAGCCAGGTCTGCCTAGAGCGGCCTTTCTCAATAGCAAGGCTATGCTCACTGAGTCTGTACATAGTCAAAGATTTCCTTAATTTTTGGTCAGTCAGAGTGGTCAGGTATTCTGCCACTGTGTACTCTCTGTTAAGGGCCAAATAGCATTCTTTCTAATGTGTCAAGTAATTATCTTTTTGTTTTCTCATGATTTGGTTGAATTGCTTCCTTTTAAGTGGTTGTAGAAATGAACAGCATTTTTCTGGATTTTGATAATTAGCAGGTATCGACCTTATTCTGCTCTGCATGCATTATTTGGTGTTTTACATTGTACACAGATGGTATTTTTGCTGAATTCTGCATCTAGAGCAGTGGTCACCAACCTTTTCTAAGTCAAGATCACTTTCTGAGTCAAAATGCAAACCGAGATCTACCGCTCTGATTTATTTTTAACATGACTTAAACATACGCCTGTACAAAAAAACAGCACTATAGCAATGAGGTTTGTGAAGTAGGCTATAGACCCAATACATTATTGCCTCATTGGCTTTGCTTGAATTGCCCTGCCAATGCATTGTTGTTTGGGCCATTTAAAAATATATATATTTCAAAATTTGAGGTAGGCTTTACTGGTAATAGATCCGTTGTTGTATTATTTGCAAGGCACAGCTAAGTGAGCATACATTTAAATAATTTGCTATTTATTTTTATTTTACTGGGCTGGTGGTGCCTGCATCTGATGGTCAGTCTCAGCAGAAGACTGAGGGTCTGTCTCTCAACATCCCTCCGCTCTCCCTTTCCTCCACTGTCACTGACCAAAAAGGGACACCATCTTCCAGCTGATGGCAAAACTCAAGTTGCACCACATTATTTCAGCCTCATGCATAAATTCATGTTCTTACTCCTATGAACAGAGTAAGTGAAATAATCCTTGATATTAAAAAAGACCCAAGCTGCTTATAACAACAACACAAGCCAATCGATACACTGTCCTAGTCATTCATTACTGCTGCAGTGCTTCTTGTAGCGCTAAATGGAAATAGGAAGAACATTTTATGGCATTTTATGGCTTATAAAAGTGTTGAATACGAAGTGTTGACAGTGCTGAGTACTCATACAAACAGCAGTTCTTTGCTGTATTTGTTGAGTCTCTCTCTAGTCATGGTTTTAAACGTTTTGAAATCTCACAGTATCAACTTTGCTGTAGCTTTCTTATATGCCTGCAATGTTACTGTAGACACGGTAATCTGTGCCATCTGATTTGCCAGCGGTGGCCTATAGTGCACCTGATTTTCTCTCCGGGCTCGCTGGGAAGGTAGAGTTTGTAACTTCAAAATGGCAACAGGCTTTATCATTGGGTTATTTACTGAAATGTTTGACGATCTACTAGGAATGCCTTGGAGATCGACCAGTTGGTGACCACTGATCTAGTGTCTCAATTTGGTGTTTATCCCATTTTGTGAATTATTGGTTGATGAGCTGGACCACAGACCTCACAGCCATAAAGGGCAATGAGTTCTATAACTGATTCAAGTATTTTTTTGCCACATCCTAATTGGTATGTCAAATGTTATGTTCCTTTTGATGGCATAGAAGGCCCTTCTTGCCTTGTCTCTCAGATCGTTCACAGCTTTGAGGAAGTTACCTGTGGGGCTGATGTATGTATCGTTTTTTTGTGTGCTCTAGAGCAACGGTGTCTAGATGGAATTTGTATTTGTGGTCCTGGCAACTGGACCTTTTTTGGAACACCATTATTTTGGTCTTACTAAGATTTACTGTAAGGGCCCAGGTGCTGCTGTAGACCCTCCTTGGTTGGTGACAAAAGCAGCAGGTCATCAGCAAACAGTAGACATTTGATTTTAGATTCTAGTAGGGTGAGGCCGGGTGCTGCAAACTGTTCTAGTGCCCTCGCCAATTTGTTGATATATGTTGAAGAGGGTGGGGCTTAAGCTGTGTCCCTGTCTCGTCTCACGGCCCTGTGGAAAGAAATGTGTGTATTTTTTGCCAATTTCTACCGCACACATTGTGTACTTGGATTTTATGTTGTATGTTTTTCCCCCAACACCGCTTTCCATCAATTTGTATAGCAGACCCTCATGCCAAATTGAGTGAAAAGCTTTTTTGAAACCAACAAAGCATGAGTCGACGTTGCATTTGTTTTGATTTGTTTGTTTGTCAATTAGGGTGTGCAGGGTGAATACGTGGTCTGTCGTACGGTAAATTGGGAAAATTCCAATTTGACATTTGCTCAGTACATTGTTTTCACTGAGGAAATGTACGAGTCTGCTGTTAATGATAATGCAGAGGATTTCCCCAAGGTTGCAGTTGACGTATATCCCACAGTAGTTATTGGGGTCAAATTTGTCTCCACTTTTATGCCTTGGGGTGATCAGTCCTTGGTTCCAAATATTGGGGAAGATGCCAGAGTGAAGGATGATGTTCAAGAGTTTAAGTATAGCCAATTGGAATTTGTGGTATGTATATTTTATCATTTCATTGAGGATACCATCAACACCACAGGCCTTTTTGGGTTGGAGGGTTTGTATTTTGTCTTGTAGTTCATTCAATGTAAATTGAGAATCCAGTGGGTTCTGGTAGTCTTTTATAGTCGATTCTAAGATTTGTATTTGATCATGTAAATATGTTTTTGCTGTTTGTTCTTTGTTATAGATTCAAAAAGATATTAGAAGTGGTTTACCCATACATTTCAGTTTTGGATAGATAACTCTTCGTGCTGTTGTTTGTTTAGTGTTTTCCAATTTTCCCAGAAGTGGTTTGTCTATGGATTCTTGAATTACATTGAGTTTGTTTCTGACGTGCTGTTCCTTCTTTTTCCGTAGTATATTTCTGTATTGTTTTAGTGATTTACCATAGTGAAGGCATAGGCTCAGGTTTTCTGGGTCTCTATGTTTTTGGTTGGATAGGTTTCTCAATTTCTTTCATTGTTGTTAATTTTGTTCGGTTTTCTGTTTGAACTTTTTAGATTTTAATAGGGAAGCTGAGAGGTCAAATATACTCTTTAGGTTTTCTACTGAAAGTTTACACCTTCAATATTACAGTGAAATGTTTTGTCCAGGAAGTTGTCTAAAGGTATTGAATTTGTTGCCCAAATGTTTTTTGGTAGGTTTCCACACAACTTTCCTTCCAGAGTCACTCTGAGAGACTCTGAGTTGAGGTCAGTGATAAAGTAGTCTACAGTACTTCTGCCAAGAGATGAGCTATAGGTGTACCTACCATACCATCAAGAGAGAGCTTCTCCTTCCACCTATCGCTAACCCCCCCCCCCTAACAAAGGGGTAGTGTGTTAATATAGCAGCACTGCACCATGCCAGGGGGTGGTCTGTGTGGAAGATTAAGTTGCTTATGTTCCTATTTTTATAATAGTCTCTCTCTGTCTCTCTCTTATACACTACACTCACACCGTCTGCAGCACAGCATACCACAGTCTTGTTTTTCTTACAGCTGAGGGGTGTGCCCTATAATGTGAACTCCACTTCTTCACACGTCTTCCATGATGCCTCATTGATTTAACCTACGCTTTTACTTCCTTTAGCCAATAAAACACCCACACGCACACATAATAAAGAGCCCAGGTCTAAGGCCATTTACATCCAGGAAAAAAAAACTATATTTTCTCATCGAGCTTGATCCAAATAAAACCAAAGCATTGTAATGGCGAAATGAAAGAGACGTGTGTGTGTGTGTGTGTGTGTGTGTGTGTGTGTGTGTGAAACAATTGACTATGGAAAGGTCTGTTGATGACTTGGTGCAGATGGTCAGAAAAAAAAACAGGATACAAGAAACACTTCACCATGCCAACCAGTCTGATTGGGAGAACTCACTGCCCAATGAGATATTAGCTAGGTCATGCTCCCTCTCACAGACATGGAACCCTTCTTCCCAGACAGCTCTCTAACCCAACCAACACTTCCCCTATGGTAGCCACACCCAGGCAGACCTGGGTTCAAATAGTATGAAATCTTTCAATTATGTTTGTTTTAACCTGCCTGGAATGCCAGTTGGATGGGGTTTGGACTATCCTATTGGTTCCATTATGCCAGGTGAGCTCAATCAAGCACATCTAGAGTATTTGAAGGATTTCAAATACAATTTGAAGCAATGTGT
The DNA here is from genome assembly GCA_023634145.1 of Thymallus thymallus. Classification (NCBI taxonomy): domain Eukaryota; kingdom Metazoa; phylum Chordata; class Actinopteri; order Salmoniformes; family Salmonidae; genus Thymallus; species Thymallus thymallus. The sequence continues at coordinate 17,540,246 of CM042388.1, read as the reverse complement.
TAACCCTGATTATTGAGCTTGACTAAACAGCCCTGCAACCTGAAACACTCCGTTAACATGAGCACATTGCAGATAGATTGCAGATAGATTGCAGATAGATTGCAGATAGATTTCAGATAGATTGCAGATAGATTGCAGATAGATAGCATTCAATGGCAGCTGTGTCTCTTTGCCCTGACTGCAGAGGGGAAGCTGAGATGAGCTACAGTCACTGAAGCATCATGTCTATGCAAGCAAATAGAAAGGGATGGAAGGGGGAGGGGGGGAGGGGGATGGAGAGGGGGAGTGATGGAGAGGGGGGGAGGGGGATGGAGAAGGATTGCAAAAAAGAAAAAAATGTGCAACACTAGCTGCAGGCACGTCAGCCTACTACACCCCAGAGAGGCGCATGCACACACACACACACACCTGCTCTGCCCCTGCAATTTGCTGCCAAAAAGCGAAGGGAGTGGCTCTCCACACCACTGACACCTTATCAGCCAGCCAACGGGCTGATTATCACAGAGGTGACTGCGGCTAACACTGTCCTCTCCTTTCCTCCTCTGTCCCCTCCTCTGTCCTCTCTTCTCTTCCTCTGTCCTCTCCTCCCCTCCTCTGTCCTCTCTTCTCCTCTGTCCTCTCTTCTCCTCTGTCCTCTCTTCTCCTCCTCCTCTGTCCTCTCCTCCTCTGTCCTCGTATCCTTTGTCCTCTCTTCTCCTCCTCTGTCCTCTCTTCTCCTCCTCTGTCCTCTCTTCTCCTCCTCCTGTTCTCTTCTCTCCTCTGCTGCCGCTTACAGGACACACCACACTGTCCTCACCCTGACCTTGAGCCATGGAGGGAGGCAGAGTCTCCTCCCCTCTCCCTCTCTTCCCTGCCACTGTCCTTCCCCATAGCCAGTGAGGGGTCACGAGGCTGAACGCAGGCAGGGGATTGAGGGAAAGGGGAAAGAGGGGAAAAACTGGCAGCTTCCCCTTTGTCTGCAGGCGATCGGTTACAGTGTTGGTTCCCAGTGAAATGTAATCTCCACTGCATTTACATGCCAAGTTTGACTTCTGGCAAGCCTTATTAAATAGATTTGTAAATGCATTTCATCTTGATTAGGATCCATCCTCAAGGGATCTAAATGTTTCCAGTTTTTTATTTTGTCGCCTGATGTTAAGCAGTGATGTAAAAATCTTCCTAGTGTTCTTTCTACAGACTTTCTTTAGGATATGATGGTGTTTTTAGAGGACAAAGGATGTTCCCTGTCCGTCAGCGACCAGTCAGCAGTGCTTCCTACAGTATTCTGTCAGTGTCTCCAACAAGAGAAAAGACATCATTACTCTACACAGAAGAACTCTAGAGAGTCTGTGACCCAAATGGCTACCTATTCCCTATGTAGTGCACGACTTTGGGCCAGGGCCCTCTGGTCAAAAGTAGTGCAGGATATAGAGAATAGAGTGCAATTTGGGTCGCAGACTCCCTCTCTAGAGGTCTTGTGTCAGAGTAGTAATGTCTCTTCTCTTTATTACACAGCTATGTCTTTTGTGTGGAACAATGTCATTTCACATGTTTGTCTTGCTAGTCAGATGGCATTTTATAATTGCCAACACTCATCTGATGAAAATTAATTCATAACTGTTCAATTACATCACCTTACTGGATCCCATTTATTTATTATTGGTTTATTTATTTTTCCCGTTCTTGCTTCCAATTATAGGATTTCAATCAGATGCAATCAAGTGATAAGGGGTGTCCTGTTTAGTGTCTGTAGTCTTTTATAATTGCCAACAACCATATCTACATTATTCCCTTGTATGTTAAATTGCTGTCACTATATTATTCCGTTATATTTTAATCTAGATATGGTTGTTTAATGAAGGCCGGGTGGGTAGCCGACTAGATGTACACTCGCGCGCACACTGGGCCAACCGTAGCTATCTGTGGAGCTGCACCTGTCTAATTGAGTGGCAATGAGCTGTCTGCAGGGCAGCCTGGTGATTGGCTGATGAGCTGTCTTATTGAGCAGGGCAGACAGGTGATTGGCACTCGGTGGGACTGCCATGCCTGGCCTGCTGTAGTAGGAGTCTAGACAAGGGCTTATAGGCTGGAACCTGGCCTTTAGGGAGAGTATCCAATTCCACTCCAGTCTATGGCAGAGGCCGTGGGGCTGGGGTTATAGGGCTGGGACAGTGGGATTTGGGTTTGGGCTGGGGCCGTGGGGTTTGGGCTGGGCCTGAGACCGGGTTATAGCTCTGGTACCCGGTTATAGGCCTGGGGCTGTGGGATTTTGGCTGGCCTAGGGCCGTGGGGCCGGGATATAGGGGTGTGGTCTGGGACCGTGGGGCTGGGCCTGAGATATTGGAGTTTGGGCTGTGGGTGGGGCCGGGTTATAGGGCTGGGGCCGTGGGGTTTGGTCTTGGACTGGGGCTGTAGGGCTGGGGCCTGGGGCCGTGGGCCTGGGTGACAGGTCCTGAGGCCATAGGTTGTATAGTGAATAAATGGGGGTGGATCAGTTGGAAAACTTAGTTTTTTTCACTTGTCTATGGGATTTAGCTAGGATTCAGTCCGGAATTTTAACTTAATAAAAAAACATGGAATTACTTGGTGCTTGGACATTTATTTGTGTGATTAATGGTAAAATAAGCATATTTTAACAATATGATATGTTTTTAATGCCAAGATGTTTAAAATCCATCCACTCCGATTTCTTCCTTATTGCTATGGAGGAAAGGAAACATGTTACGGCATAGTTCTCACTCGCTGCTGCTGCTGTTAAGCCTACGTAGTATCCATTTTGAAATGGTTTTGCTCTGTATATTTTATAGAACGTTTTTGTGTGTTGAGTAAACACTCTTTGAGCTGGAAGCTGGTGGTGATGGGACTATTTACTGTGGTAGTAGTATTTAGGGACTTCTAATTTCAACAACATTACAACAGGACAATTATTGCTTTAATCCACTGTATCTTGAGTAATTGCCTCGGGCGCCCAGTATTTGGCTGGTTGGCAGTCTTCCAGTCTGGACTCTATATTACTCCACCAGTATGTTGTAGCTTTCTCCTTTTACACCCACGTTACCTTGTAAAAACAGGTCTTCATTTTCAGCCAGGGAAACACCAGGGCCTTTCAACCCCACAGTACTGTCGACATCTGCACAGTACTGGAAAGTGGAAAATGTTTCTTTTTTTTTTCCTGCTAGAACTGGGATGTGTCCCAAATGGAACCCTATTCCTTATATAGTGTACTACTTTTGACAGTACCAGCTTTTTTGTTTTACCTGGCTGCCAGTTCCTGATCTTCTGAAAACATCATTTGAATGGCCTCTGATGAAAAAAGAAATCATAATTGTTCAATTACGTCACCTGACTGGATCCTTTGTATTAGTTATTGGTTTATCTTTTTTCCGTTCTTGCTTCCAATTATAGGATTTCAATCAGAGGCAATCAAGTGATAAGGGGTGTCCTGTTTAGTGTCTGTAGTCTTTTATAATTGCCAACAACCATATCTACATTATTCCCTTGTATGTTAATTATAAGGCCAGGTGGGTAGCCGACTAGATGTACACATGCGCGTGCACACTGGGCCAACCGTAGCTATCTTTCTAATCGAGTGATAATGAGCTGTCTGCAGTGCAGGCTGATGATTGGCTGATGAGCTGTCTAATTAAGCCGGGCAGACAGGTGATTGGCTCTCGGTGGGACTGTCATGCCTGGCCTGCTGTAGTAGGAGTCTAGACAAGGGCTTATAGCCTGGAACCTGGCCTTTAGGGAGAGTATCCAATTCCACTCCAGTCTAGGGCAGAGGCCGTGGGGGTGGGGTTATAGGGCTGGGACAGTGGGGTTTGGGCTGGATTGTGGGGCTGGGCCTGGGGCTGTTGGGTTTGGCCTGTGGCTGGGGCCTGAAGCTGGGTGATAGGGCTGAGGCCTGTGGGGTTTGGGCTGGGCCTGGGCTTGGGGCATGGGGATGTTGGGCTTGGTGTCGGGTTATAGGGCTGGGCCGTGGGGCTGGGTTATAGGGCCGTGGGATTTGGGCTTGGGGCCGTAGGATTTGGGCTAGGGTCATGGGGTTTGGGCTGGGCCTGGGGCCGTGGGATTTGGGCTAGGATCGTGGGGTTTGGGCTGGGCCTGGGGCCGTGGGACCGGGTTATAGGGGTGGGGCTGGGCCTGAAGTGTGAGAGGAATGGGAGATCGGGGATTACAGCAGTGCTGGGGCAGAGGGCTCGTCGTGATGTCTGGCTACTATTCTGAACTTTGTGTGGTGAGCTTTCTGGTGCCCAGAGCTGCTGAGACATCACCCAAGTGGGTGCTATACAGAGTGGAAGAGGAGAAGACTCCAGTGGCTAGAAGACTCCAGTGGCTAGAAGACTCCAGTGGCTAGAAGACTCCAGTGGCTAGAAGAGGCTGGATCCCAGACTTGCCTTCCACATGATCATCAGCAGACAACTGGCCCTCTCCATCTTCAGATGTGTGTGTGTGTGTGTGCCTCCCAGGCTTACATATCGAAGTGTCACGTTTTATTAAATCATCAAGCATAAAACATGATATGAAAAAATATCTCCCCAAATATATCCAGTTTTTTTCCACCACAAACCCATCTTAACTTCTGTGGTCAGTTTGACAGTTTTTAACCTATTTGATGATGGCTGTTGTGTTTTCTGCTCTACAGATGCTGGACAAAGTTCAGTGGAGAATTGATTCCTTCTGCAACCTTTCATTTTGCCTTTTATGCCTGCGTGATTTGTTTATAGTTCATAATAAGCGCATTGCATTTCTTCCCCATGCCAGTTTGACAGTGGTCCATTCTAAACTGCCTCAGTTTGTTTCTCTCTGTGTCTCTCTGTCTCTCTGTCTCTGTGTCTCTCTATCATTGTCTCTGTGTCTCTCTGTCTCTGTGTCTCTCTATCATTGTCTCTGTGTCTCTCTGTCTCTGTGTCTCTCTATCATTGTCTCTGTGTCTCTCTGTCTCTGTGTCTCTCTATCATTGTCTCTGTGTCTCTCTATCATTGTCTCTGTGTCTCTCTGTCTCTGTGTCTCTCTATCATTGTCTCTGTGTCTCTCTGTCTCTGTGTCTCTCTATCATTGTCTCTGTGTCTCTCTGTCTCTGTCTCTCTATCATTGTCTCTGTGTCTCTCTATCATTGTCTCTGTGTCTCTCTGTCTCTGTGTCTCTCTATCATTGTCTCTGTGTCTCTCTGTCTCTGTGTCTCTCTATCATTGTCTCTGTGTCTCTCTATCATTGTCTCTGTGTCTCTCTGTCTCTGTGTCTCTCTATCATTGTCTCTGTGTCTCTCTGTCTCTGTGTCTCTCTATCATTGTCTCTGTGTCTCTCTATCATTGTCTCTGTGTCTCTCTGTCTCTGTGTCTCTCTATCATTGTCTCTGTGTCTCTCTGTCTCTGTGTCTCTCTATCATTGTCTCTGTGTCTCTCTGTCTCTGTGTCTCTCTATCATTGTCTCTGTGTCTCTCTATCATTGTCTCTGTGTCTCTCTGTCTCTGTGTCTCTCTATCATTGTCTCTGTGTCTCTCTGTCTCTGTGTCTCTCTATCATTGTCTCTGTGTCTCTCTATCATTGTCTCTGTGTCTCTCTGTCTCTGTGTCTCTCTATCATTGTCTCTGTGTCTCTCTGTCTCTGTGTCTCTCTATCATTGTCTCTGTGTCTCTCTATCATTGTCTCTGTGTCTCTCTGTCTCTGTGTCTCTCTATCATTGTCTCTGTGTCTCTCTGTCTCTGTGTCTCTCTATCATTGTCTCTGTGTCTCTCTGTCTCTGTGTCTCTCTATCATTGTCTCTGTGTCTCTCTATCATTGTCTCTGTGTCTCTCTGTCTCTGTGTCTCTCTATCATTGTCTCTGTGTCTCTCTGTCTCTGTGTCTCTCTATCATTGTCTCTGTGTCTCTCTATCATTGTCTCTGTGTCTCTCTGTCTCTGTGTCTCTCTATCATTGTCTCTGTGTCTCTCTATCATTGTCTCTGTGTCTCTCTGTCTCTGTGTCTCTCTATCATTGTCTCTGTGTCTCTCTGTCTCTGTGTCTCTCTATCATTGTCTCTGTGTCTCGCTCTCTGTGTGTGTCTCTTTCGGTCTCGCTCTCTCTTTCATGGACAAACTACGTAAACATATATGGTACCGTAGATATGTCATGATACAGCGAGATGCGTGAAATAATGAGCTGCATTAGTTCCAGTGCTTGGGTTTTTTGTCACAGGTTATTTGGACAAATCACAATTTCGTAGGTGTTAGCATCTTTAACATTTGGCCCATAGACTTGCCCGTAACTTGCAAAGAGAAAGGGTGGAGCTCTTAGTTCCAGTTCTGATCTCTTTCTCTTAACACTTAAGGACCCAGAACTTAATCAAGCGTCTGACCAATTACGCAATACTTTAGTTCTGGATTAACTCTCTCTCACTCTCACTCACTCTCTCACTTACTCAATTTTGGGATGCACCCAGTTAGGCAAGTGTTTATTTTCCATGCATCGGTTCCACTGTTGAATCTAGTGTAATGACCTTATTATTGCTCCAGTCTATATTGTAAACAGCTTTAGAAAGGGTTTATAGAGACTTTACCAGGCAGCGGTGCTTCTCTCTCTGGTGAACCGTTTGGATCTATGCTAAGTGTCATTTTCAGCAGTACATTATATCTCTTTCACCAGTTCTCTTTCCCCTCCCTCTATCCCATCTTCCTCTTACCTAACAAGCTGCATAACAAGCTGGCTAACAAGCTGGCTATTGCATTGGAAGCAAGCACAGTGTTTTTTCCGGGGATCAGAACTTGTGCCGGGGGCCCGTGGCTTGCCTGACTGGTGCTTGGCATGGCCCCTGAGGGCAGAAGGGAACAGAGAGGAAAGGCAGCCAGTGCATCTGCAGACACATCCATCCCTCCCTCCATCCTGCTCCAGTGAGACAGATAGCTGGATCCCGGTGAACTGTGGCCTCAGCCACTTTGATTAGCATGCCCATCTTTATTGGCCGGCTTGAATGTCATGCTCAGTGTGTGCCCAGCATCTAATGCCCTTATTGACCGATGGGAGATCTGGGCCCGGTCCCTGCAATTACTGATAGGGTCGATGTGTGTTCCAATCTGGGGACAAAGCCAGAGCAGAGTGAGCCGGAGCACACAGCCTTTAAGTGCCAAATAAAAAGCAGACATCTTCTTTTTGATGTTATACGTTTGCGTGCCTCTATTTCAAACGGCTGTGGCGCAGGCAGAAATCACTTTTGAAAGCAATTTTGCTTCAACATAACAAGGGAAGACCAATCAAAACAATAACTGTGGTTCATTTTGACAAAGCCCTTGGCTCGCGATTGTCAGAAGATGTAAGCTGACTCATCCATACAAGAAGGCCATGCATCCCTGGGAGCGAGCAGAGAGGCCAGAGTGAAGCTATGGTGATGCATCTCTCCTCTCTGCTTGGGGTTATTTTCTCTCTCGCTAAAATGATGCTGCATGGATTCATTACATTCCAACGCCACTAGTAGCTAGTTTAGTAAAACATTTCTGCATGTAAGGATTGATTTTACAGCACTAGGCCTTGCTCCTATCCTGGAGAATTATAATTAATGTATTATTATTTTCTATCAGAAAAATTCTGCTGCCAACCGACTGGAGAATAACAGACCTCTCCTCCATTCCTCTGAGTCCTAATTGGTTTGTTTATCTTCAGCAGCAGACTCGCTGTGTTTGTTTGTTTGGACTCTGGGCTGCCTGGCATCTACACTACACACCGCACATGCGCACGCACACACGCACACACACACACACACACACACACACACACACACACACACACACACACAGAAACACTGCTCCTCTCCTCTCCTCCCCCTCTCCTCTCCTCTCCTCCTCTCCCTCTCCTCTCCTCCCCCTCTCCTCTCCTCTGTGTGATTACTCACCTTGGGAGGATGCTAGCAGGATCAGGCTTGATGTTAGGCGCCATTGACATTAGGCTGTCATTCTCTGTGCTTATGTGACATAATTTGCCAAGACACACTCCATCTCACACACACACACACACACACACTCCATCTCACACACACACAAACTCCGTCTCACACACACACACGCACACACACACTCCATCTAACACACACACACACACACACACACTCCATCTAACACACACACACACACACACACACTCCATCTAACACACACACAAACTCCATCTCACACACACACACACACAAACTCCATCTCTCACACACACACACACACACACACACACACACACACACACACACACACACACACACACACAAACTCCATCTCACGCACACACACACACACACACACACACACAAACTCCATCTCACGCACACACTCCATCTAAAACACACACACACACACACACTCCATCTAAAACACACACACACACACACTCCATCTGACACACACACACACACACAATCCATCTGACACACACACACACACACACACACACACACCCACACACACACCCACTCCATCTTACACACACACACACTCCATCTGACACACACACACACACACAAACTCCATCTCACACACACACACACTCCATCTTACACACAAACTCCATCTCACACACACACACTCCATCTTACACACAAACTCCATCTCACACACACACACTCCATCTGACACACACACACACACACACACACACACACACACACAAACACACTACATCTAACACACACACACCATCTTACACACACACACACCATCTTACACACACACACTCCATCTGACACACACACACACACACACACACTCCATCTGACACACACACACACACACTCCATCTGACACACACACACTCTCCATCTGACACACACACACACACACACACACACTCTCCATCTGACACACACACACACACACACTCTCCATCTGACACACACACACACACACTCCATCTAACACACACTCACACACACACACACACTCCATCTAACACACACTCACACACACACACACTCCATCTAACACACACACACACACACACACTCTCCATCTGACACACACACACACACACACACTCTCCATCTGACACACACACACACACACTCTCCATCTGACACACACACACACACTCTCCATCTGACACACACACACACACTCTCCATCTGACACACACACACACACTCTCCATCTGACACACACACACACACTCTCCATCTGACACACACACACACACTCTCCATCTGACACACACACACACACTCTCCATCTGACACACACACACTCCATCTAACACACACACACACACACACACACACACACACACTCCATCTGACACACACACACACTCTCCATCTGACACACACACACACACACTCTCCATCTGACACACACACACACTCTCCATCTGACACACACACACACACACTCCATCTAACACACACACAAACACACTCACACACACTCCATCAGACACACACACACACACACTCACACACACTCCATCAGACACACACACACACACACACACACACTCTCTGTCTAACACACACACACACACACACCATCTGACCTACACACACACACTTCATCTAACACACACACACACACACACACTCCATCTTCAGTGTCTTATCTCCTCAGCTGAAAATTATTGTTTTGCTTTTAAGTACGTTTTGGGAAGTCACGTTTCCTGTGTAAAGCGCCTATTAGAATTCCTCTGTCCAGATCAGAAGAGATCCCATCACCATCTGTAAAGTGGACTAGACTCTCTGATTGCCTCCCAAATGGCACCCTACTCCCTACATAGTTTACTACTTTTGACCAAAACCCTATGGACCCTGATCAAAAGTAGTGCACTATATAGGGTGCCATTTTGGAGGCATACTCTGTTAGCTACATCCTGAATGTACCAGGATTACCCATTGAACACTAGACACCCTGCTACATTAATATTAGCTATGGGAGAGTAGTGTCTCCATCCCAAATGGCACCTTATCCCCTATATAGTTCACTACTTTTGACCAGGGTCTTTCGGGCTTGGGTCAAAAGTGGTGCACTACATAGGGAATACTGTGCCATTCGGCACGCAGCCACTCAGTCCATCCCAGCCTGCTGGAAGAGGCATAACAGGATTAATGCAGTGTGATCCTGTGGAAATAATGCCTTTTATTGAGCGGCTTTGACACTTCTGAGGCTAATGATGACATTGAATGGAGACAGAATAACTAATGGCGGATCATCCTGGGTACATCCCAAATGGCACCCTTTTTCCTATATAGTATACTACTTTTACCCATAGGGCTCTGGTCAAAAGTAGTGCACTATGTAGGGAATAGAGTAACATTTGGGATGCAGTACCTGTGTCATGCAGACGGTTAGGAGAGAGGCAGGAGAATGGAGGAATAGTCATTATTTGCATTCGGCTCTGTCAAACTGCATTGATTTCAGCACAATGGCGTTTAGCTGTTTTTCCTCTGTAGGGGAACATCTGAAGGAAACAGTGTTATCTATCATGTATGTGTTCATACCAATGACATCATTCATCGTCATGCCTGTATTTTATGATAGGATTTAGTTTTTGAGCATTTTAAATGAGTTCTCAATCATTTATGTCCTGCTACTAATGAAGACTCATCGATATCACTTTATTTGAAGTACCTACATAGGGACTTCATAACCCATTTGTAACCCATAAATAGTTTGTAAGCAGTACCTGTACTGAATTCAAAATAACATTATCTTATCAGTCATTGTCATGCCTACCAATATGACAAGATTACTGTACGGTAAGATTTCACATTTGATCACAGAAGAAAGTGCAAAATACAGTATGTCTGAGGTAAAAACCTGATATGTCAGTATAGTACATGACTGCCTGCCTGCCTGCCAGTCAGTCTAATAGACAGACAGCAGTGATATTTTGTGGCTGTGTCTGGTGTCTTTGATTGTGTTGATGACAAACCTACATCCCAATTATACCAGTCAGAGCTATTAATGCGAGAGAGAGACTTTGTACCCTGACATTTCTCTTTGACTGAACATAATTGTTGTGAAAAGCAGCTTTTTAGCCACAGGAATCCTTATTGTGAAGTGCTCGAAAATGGGCTTGATGCATGCCACTCTTGGCCATGAATGGTGCTATACTGCTGGGGCAAGCTGAGGTAGCATCCCAAATGGCACCTTATTTCATATACAGTGCACTACTTTTGACCATTTCACTATCGACCCTTGTAAAAATGTAGTACCCTCTACCGGGAATATTGTGTCATTTGGGACGCAGGAAGATAGATGGAGCAGCATAATTAATATGAAAAGCAGCTTTTTTTTCTGTATTTTACACACCGGAGTGAAGTCTGGGTTTGATTCATGCTATTCAGGTTATAACATAAATCATGTTGCTATACATTTTTCTCCTCTCCCCCTGTCAGCCGCTCTTAGCCCTGAATGCCACTATGCTTCTGGGGCTCAATGTGCAGGGAAGGAGGGAGAGAGGCAGGCTGAGAAAGCTGAGCTGTGGCTGGGGAAGTAAATCATAGACATTAAAACCAGTAGATGGTGTTAGCGTTGACGTCATTCTAATGGAAAACTCCCGATGGCTCATGAAACCAGAAGTATTTGAATTTGAAGCGGACCATATTGCTGAATGAGGCTGGGTGGCACCAAAAAAAAATCACTAAGGATCGTGGTAAAAGTTAGCGTAACTAGCAAAGGATCATGGTCGACATTTTCACTCTGCCTGAGACAGTCAACCGGCAGCCTCCTCGTGTGACAACAAATATAATAGTCATAACGGATCAAAATATCTCCATCTGTAGCAAACTTTAAAATTATTCACTGTGGGGATCAAACTTGATCATCATCAAACTAATTTTAGAGGCCAAAACGGCCTTCAAAATTATTTATTGTTTGGCAGTTCTGGCAATTGTAATTTACATAGGCTTTCTAAGGTCAGACCAGTGCTTTTGGCACCGCTAGGTTGCTACGTGGTAGCCGACCAGCAGAGTTTGTGACTTCACGCTCCAGACCGGACACTGGGGGCCTAAAGTAAACAGGATATGTCCCTGCATGGGGTCTGACTCTGTGGTGGTAGTAAAGGGGCCTACTTCTCTGCAGGGGGAATCTAAATGGAGCAAAAATTATTGTAATTCACTGGAGGCCAGGGAAAGGGAATTGAAAAGCCTCCTTGAACCCAGCCAATCAGGACTTCATTAGAGAGAGGTTAAGGAGAGTGAAACAGCTATAATCATAAATCTATCACCATTTTTATAAGATGTGCAATTTTGTATGGGGAATTATGACACTGTCTGTGGGATACTGGGGGTGCGTCCCTAATGGCAGCCTATTCCCTACAGTGCACTAGAGCCCTATTGGCCATGGTCAAATAACCTATTACAGGTGATAGGTTCAGTACACATCAATTCATTCAATCAAATAAAATGTTTTTATAAAGCTCTTTTTACATCAATAGTTGTCACTAAGTGCTTATACAGAAACACACCCTAAAACCCTGAAGAGCAAGCAATGCAGATGTAGAAGCATGGTGGCTAGGAAACACTCCCCTGAAAGGGAGGATCGAAACAGCAGGTCCGGGACAAGGCAGCAGTTCCGGTGAACAGGTCAGGGTTCCATAGCCACAGGCAGAACAGCAGAAACTGGATCAGCAGATGGGACGGAGATAGCCAGGCACTCCTGAGGCATGTTCCTAGGGCTCAGGTCCTTCAGGAGGAGAGAATTAGAGGGAGCATACCTCACACAGGACATCAGATAAGACTGGAGAATTCCACCAGATAAGACAGACTGAACCTAGCCCCCCGCCACATAGACACTGGAGATTTAGGCGGACACTGTGGCCACCACCAACAACAGACAAGGCCGAGTAAAGCTCACAAAGATCTCCCCCACTGCATTGGGGCACAAATCTGGACAGAAAGATCACATCAGTGACTCAACCCACTCAAGTCGAGTATAGCCTGGTACAACATGATGCAACCCTCCTAGGGACAGCATGGGAGAGAACGAGCAAGCTAGTGACTGTGCTGGTGACTCAGCCTCCGTAATAGGGTCAGAGGCAGAGCATCGCAGTGGAGGGACGGGAGCCAGCAGAGACCGCAATGGTGGTTTGTCAGTCAAGTGCCTTTCACCTCTTACATTTCAGTCATACGACTTACAATAGTGAGTGCATACATTTTCCTACTTTTTTTTTTTCATAATGGTACCCAGTGGGAATCGAACCCACAACCCTGGCATTGCAAGCACCATGCTCTACCAACTGAGCTACACGGGGCACACACACCACTGGGCCAGACTACACTCAAATATAGGACCTACGGAAGAGAAGTCTTCAGGAAAGGCTTAAAGGTTGTGACCGAGTCTTCGTCTCTCACATGGATCGGCAGACCATTTCATAAAGAGGGAGCCCTGTTTGCTTAGAAATTCTAGGAACAATAAGGAGGCCTGTGTCTTGTGACTATAGCATACCTGTAGGTATGTACGGCAGGACCACATGGAAGAGATGGGTAGGAGCAAGTCCATGTATTTCTTTATAGGTTAGCAGTAAAACCTTGAAATCAGCCCTAGCCTTAACAGGAAGCCAGTGTAGAGAGGCTACCACTGGAGTAATATGATCAAATGTTTTGGTTCTAGTCAAGATTCTAGTAGCTGTATTTAGCACTAGTTTATTTTGTGCCTTATCAGGGTAGATGGAGAGTAGAGCATTGCAGTAGTCAAATCTTGAAGTGACAAAAGCATGTACTAGATTTTCTGTATCATTTTGTTACCTTTATTTTACTAGGCAAGTCAGTTAAGAACACATTCTTATTTTCAATGACGGCCTAGGAACAGTGGGTTAACTGCTTTGTTCAGGGGCAGAACAACAGATTTTTACCTTGTCAGCTCGGGGATTCGATCCAGCAACCTTTCGGTTATGGGCCCAACACTCTAACCACTGGGCTACCTGCCGCCCCATTTCCGGACAAAACGTTTCAGATTTCTTGAAATGTTACGAAGATGGAAAAAATATGCTTTTAGAATATTTTTGATGTGTTCGTCAAGAGAGATCGGGGTCCAGAGTAATGCCAAGGTCCTTCACAGTTTTATTTGAGATTACTATACAACTATCAAGATTCATTGTCAGATCTGACAGCAGATCTCTTTGTTTCTTGGAACCTAGGACTAGCATCTCTGTTTTGTCTGAGTTTAAAAGTAAAACATTTGCAGCCATCCACTTCCTTATGTCACATTTACTCAGTATTCAGACCCTTTACTCAGTACTTTGTTGAAGCACCTTTGGCAGCGATTACAACCTTGAGTCTTCTTGGGTATGACACTACAAACTTGGCAAACCTGTATTTGGGGAGTTTCTCTTATTCTTCTCTAGATCCTCTCAAGCTCTGTCAGGATGGAGGAGGAGCGTCGCTGCACAGCTATTTTCAGGTCTCTCCGGAGATGTTCAAGTCCGGGATCTGGCTGGGCCACTCAAGGACATTCAGAGACTTGTCCTGAAGCCACTCCTGCGTTGTCTTGGCTGTGTGCTTAGGGTTGTTGCCCTTTTGGAAGGTGAACATTCACCCCAGTCTGAGGCCCTGAGCACTCTGGAGCAGGTTTTCATCAAGGATCTCGCTGTACTTTGCTCCATTAATCTTTCCCTCGATCCTGACTAGTCACAATGTCCCTGCCGCTAAAAAACATCCCGACAGCATGATGCTGCCAACACATCGCTTCACTGTAGGTATGAGCCCAGGTTTCCTCAAGACGTGACGCTTGGTTTCATCAGATCAGAGAATCCTGTTTCTCATCGTCTGAGTCCTTTAAGTGCCTTTTGGTAAACTTCAAGCGGGCTGTCATGTGCTATTTACTGAGGAGTGGCTTCCGCCTCGCCACTCTACCATAAAGGCCTGATTGGTGGAGTGCTGCAGAGATGGTTGTCCTTCTGGAAGGTTCTCCCATCCCCACAGAACAACTCTAGAGCTCTATCAGAGTGACCATCGGGTTCTTGGGCACCTACCTGACCAAGGCCCTTCTCCCCCGATTGCTCAGTTTGGCCGGGTGGCCAGCTCGAGGAAGAGTCTTGATGCTTCCAAACTCTTGGGGATCTTTAATGCTGCAGAAATGTTTTGCTACCCTTCCTCCGCCTCGACCCATTCCTGTCTTGGAGCGCTACGTACAATTCATTCGACCTCATGGCTTGGTTTTTGCTCTGAAATGCACTGTCAACTGTGGGACCTTATGTCGACATGTGTGTGCCTTTTCCAAATCATGCCCAATCAATTGAATTTACCACAGGTGGACTGCAAACAAGTTGTAGAAACAACTCAAGGATGATCAATGTAATCAGAATCTCATAGCAAAGGGTCTGAATAAGGTATTTAATTTTTTTTACATTTGCGAAACCTGTTTTAATTTTGTCATTATGGTGTATTGTGTGTAGATTGATGAGGGAAATAAAGGCTGTAATGTAACAAAATGTGGAAAGATAAAGGGGTCTGAATACTTTCCGAATGGACTGTATATAGTGAAAACAATAATGGTCCTAGAACTAAATCTTTAGGAACACCGAAACTTACCATTGATTTGTCAGAGGAAAAACCATCCACAGAGACTAACTGATATCTTGCCGACAGATAAGATCTAAACCAGGCAATAACTTGTCCACGTAGACCAATTAAGATTTCCAATCTCCAAAAGAATGTGGTGATCGATGGTGTCGAAAGCGGCACTAAGGAGCACGACGACAGGCACAAATCCTTGGTCTGGCGCCATTAAAAGGTACCACAAGTGTGGTCTCTGTACTATGACTAAAGTGTTTTGTATGCATTACTTGTCTTCAGGTAGTCAGTGAGTTGCTGAGCAACAGCTTTTAATTATTGTAATTTTTTACAGAATTGGAGATTCTTTCAGGAGAGGCTTTATTACTGCCACATTTAGTGAGATTGGTACACATCCGGAGAATGGGGAGAAGTTTATTATGTTCAACATAGGAGGGCCAAGCACAGGAAGTAGCTCTTTCAGTCGTTTAGTTGGAATAGGGTCCAGTAGACAGCTGGAAGGTTTAGAGACCATTACCATTAATGTTTTGAGAGATGCATGATTATAAAACTTGAATGTCTCCATTGATCCGAGGTCCTGGCAGTTTTTTGCTGACTCAGGGCAACTGAGTTTTGGCTAAATAGGCATTTTCAAAGAGCAGTCCATAACATATTTTTAATGATCATGATATTTTCGTTTAAGAAGTTAATGAATTCATCACTGCTGAAGTAAAGGCCCTCATCACTTGAGGAATGCTGTATCAAAAGGACATTTTGGATTGTTTTTATTTTCCTCAATCAGGTTGAAAAAGTAGGCTGATCGGGCAGCAGTGAGGGCTTTTCGATATTGCACGGTACTGTCTTTCCAAGCTATTCAAGATACTTCCAATATGGTGGAGCTCCATTTCCGTTCCAGTTTTCTGGAAGCTTGCTTCAGGGATGGGGTATTTTCTGTATACCAGGGAGGTAGTTTATTGTGACCATTATTACATTTTTTTGTGGACTGCAAACATTATTCAAGGTTAAGTATTACTCAAGGTTAAGTTTAGATCCTCAGCATTCTGTGTCAGAAAGTAGGCTCGTCATCTCTTAAGTCTCGTAGATCAATATACTTCTCTCTTGGTTTATAAAGCCCTCTTGTGCAAACTTCTGCCATACTTTACTTCATTGTTAAATTACTGGCAGACGAGTCACCAGACCCGATCACACGGATGGCTAACTCTAGTTGCTTTTTGTGCCCCATGTATGGAATGGTCTGCAGAGCTCTCTGCACCTTTAATGCTCTGCTGCCTCTATGGTAGTACAAGTTGTTAATGGAGGACCTCATTGTTGAGGAATGCCTGATTCTTAAATTGTATGTTCTTATTACGTTGTATATTTGAATGTTGTACATTTTATTAATTGTTTTCATGCAGGGCTCCCTTGGGAAAGATCTCCCTTGTCTGGGTCTCAATGGGACTAACTGCTAAAATATAGGTTGAATAAAATAACAAAAAGTGGAATAGGATGCTATTTCAGACACCCACTAACTGGGATTTAGGGAGAGGGCTATCAGGTTGTCGAGGGCAACTTGTGCTATAGGAGCTCTGTGCTTCCTGGTAAGTTTCTGTTACCACAGAGATGTTTTTTTTAAACTGACAAGATACTCACCTTATCAGTCATGTCTGGTCCCTATCTTCCTCTCCTCTCTCAAGGACTTTCAGTGGTGGTAGCAGAGATGTTTTTTATTTAACTAGGCAAGTCAGTTAAGAACACATTCTTATTTACAATGACGGCCAAACCTGGTGACGCTGGGCCCTATGAGACTTCCAATCACGGCTGGAATGTGATACAGCCTGTAATCAAACCAGTGTCTATAGTGACGCCTCTAGCACTGAGATGCAGTGCCTTAGACCACTGCGCCCCTGAGATTACTCCTTCTCTGGGCACGTAATGGGTGTATTGCATGCAGGCACACAAATCTGGATTTCAGCCAGCTACTATCTAATCAAAGCCATATTGACATTTATCTCACCCCTGGTTAGCCACTGTTGGCCTAAAAATCCAACAAAATTCCAACAAAATGTCCTGTCTGTGTGGTGCATGCGTTGGTCTATCATGATGTGATAACTCTCTTTATGGTTGACATGATTTAAGCATTGACATGCACTCAGAACATCCAATTTCATTGTTTCTCTATGAGCAATTGTAATTTTTACCAGGAAAAATAAAATGTAAAACATCATTAGTTGTTAATTAACTATTATTTTACCAGGTATATTAACAGTGCACTACTATTTTCTTGTACACTAAGGACCCTGGGAAGAGTTGCAGAGAAGAATGTGCCTATTTGATAGCTAGGGAAAAAAATGAGTAGCTCTCATGCTAGAAAAGGTTGGAGAACCCTGCTGTAGACAGGCCAGGTTGCACATCCTGTGATGTGTGAGGGGAGTGAATGACAGTGATAATGGTGTGAACAAATCAATGAATTACATTTTATTTACAATAATTTACTGTGATAACACCGGAAGAAGAATTATCACTGAATTATCTTAACAATAATTGTGTGTGTGTGTGTGTGTGCACACGCATGTAGGTGTAGGTTTGTGAGCAAGTGTGCGTGTGTGTGATGAGTGAGGGGACAGAGTGATGCTTACAGTATGACGGTAATGAGTCAGATTGGCTCAGTGGAGAGGTGGTGTAGGTAGGTCACAGGACTTCAAACCTCTCCTCAGGGACCCCGTAGCCGTTCCATGTATTTGACCTATTCCAGAGCTAACACATGATTCAACTTGTTAACTAGTCATCAAGCCATGTATTTGCATATTTCCCTTATGGAACGCCTTGTGTGTGAATTGCGCATGTGCAATAACTAAATGAATCCTTTTCCTCCTTGTAAACCATGCCATTTTTCCGGTCAAATCTACAAAACGTAGTGTACTCTGTAACATATTCTAGTTTTTGGGACAGAACTGGATTGAGATCGAGATTTTCTTTAATGATAAAATGTCAGATCAGCTCCATCTCGCTCCATGCGCTCCACTGCCGGTCACTGGGCTTCCTCTTCTCACCATATTTGATGGGGAGTGGAAATTCCAACCGGATGCTTCAGATTTATACATCCGGTAAAACACATAGCTTTTTTTTTCTTTCTCTTGACCTCCCTGTGATGTCCTTGCATTTCAGAAACTAAAGCAACATCCCAGACTGTAGGGAAACACTGACTGAACATAGTTCATGAAAAATACATCATCTTAGCTCTCTCTCTCTGACACTTGGCTCTTTCTCCAACTCTAACTCTGATACCCCTGTTGTAACATATCCTTGTCATGTCTGTGTACCTATGAATTATGTTTAGTCTTCTGTTACTAAGTAATTCCTCTGTCTGTGTCCCTTGGGTTGTGTTTTATTCTTGGCCCTGCTCCCGAGTGCAGGATCTTTCTTTCTCCATCTCTGTCTCTCTCGCCCTCGCCCTCTGCCTCTCACTCTCTCTCTCGCTGTCTCTCTCGCCCTCTGCCCCTCTCTCTCTCTCTCTCTCGCTGTCTCTCTCGCCCTCTCTCTCTCGCTGTCTCTCTCTCTCTCTCTCTCCCCACCCATTGTGATAACTTTTTCTGGTTCAGTTGTGGTCTATGACCCTGGGTCGCCCTACCTTTTGTTTGGGTTCCCTTTTAGTGCACTGCAGTGCATTCACACGACTCATTGAGTGTGTAGAAAAACCATGTTACTAGGCTAACAAATGCAACACTAGGGAAGGGTCCCAAATTGCAAAGGTAATTTATTTCTGAGCAAAGCCAAATTGTGCATTCTGAATAAGTGGGCTTATATTGTAATTTGAAATCACTCGACAGGGAGAGCTCTTGAAGCAGACATTTTGCACAATTGAAATGGAGTATGCTATGTATACATTACTCTTCATTATGAGTTCCTGTGTGCTCTGATCTCACGGAGCTATCGTGACACTTTTTTATTTACACATCAATGTGGCTGTGTTGAAGCCTAATGCCAAAACGGATATGCATCCTTCTTCTCTTACCAAATATAGATGAGTGCTTTGTGATCTAAACGCTGTGTTAAGCTGTGATATAGCCCTGATAGCATGTGAGTCAAGTCGTCATTGATCCCAGACAGGCTACAGTTCAGTGAGACTAGATTTTTTTTTACAATGCTTAGTACTCACCATGATCGCATTGAATGGTCTGGGGAGAATAATTGAGAAGATCAAAGCATGTATCCATTGGTTGCGTGCCCAAATTGCACCCTATTCCCTACATAGTAGGGCACTTTATAGGGAATAGGGTATAATTTGGGCACGCAACCCATGATGTGTATAGCCTGGGGTAGATGGGGGCTTTCTGGAGCAGCTGACACTTCAGACGTATTATGAAGTCATCATGTGCAATTTCCTCTCAGTGCTCCTTTAGTAATTTACTCCCCATTGAGAAAACACGCTCACATGAAAATCTGTGGTACAATGCATTCTACTTGCTAGTCCCGTGTAGCTCAGATGGTAGAGCATGGCGCTTGCAACGCCAGGGTTGTGGCTTCGAATTCCACAGGGGACCAGTACGAAAAAAGTATGAATACAGTGGGGAGAACAAGTATTTGATACACTGCCGATTTTGCAGGTTTTCCCACTTACAAAGCATGTAGAAGTCTGTAATTTTTATCATAGGTACTCTTCAACTGTGAGTGACGGAATCTAAAACAAAAATCCAGAAAATCACATTGTATGATTTTTAAGTAATTAATTTGCATTTTATTGCATGACATAAGTATTTGATACATCAGAAAAGCAGAACTTAATATTTGGTAGAGAAACCTTTGTTTGCAATTACAGAGATCATACGTTTCCTGTAGTTCTTGACCAGGTTTGCACACACTGCAGCAGGGATTTTGGCCCACTCCTCCATCCAGATCCTTCAGGTTTCGGGGCTGTCGCTGGGCAATACGGACTTTCAGCTCCCTCCAAAGATTTTCTATTGGGTTCAGGTCTGGAGACTAGCTAGGCCACTCCAGGACCTTGAGATGCTTCTTACGGAGCCACTCCTTAGTTGCCCTGGCTGTGTGTTTCGGGTCGTTGTCATGCTGGAAGACCCAGCCACGACCCATCTTCAATGCTCTTACTGAGGGAAGGAGGTTGTTGGCCAAGATCTCGCGATACCAGGCCCCATCCATCCTCCCCTCAATACGTGCAGTCGTCCTGTCCCCTTTGCAGAAAAGCATCCCCAAAGAATGATGTTTCCACCTCCATGCTTCACGGTTGGGATGGTGTTCTTGGGGTTGTACTCATCCTTCTTCTTCCTCCAAACACGGCGAGTGGAGTTTAGACCAAAAAGCTCTATTTTTGTCTCATCAGACCACATGACCTTCTCCCATTCCTCCTCTGGATCATCCAGATGGTCATTGGCAAACTTCAGACGGGCCTGGACATGCGCTGGCTTGAGCAGGGGGACCTTGCATGCGCTGCAGGATTTTAATCCATGACGGCGCAGTGTGTTACTAATGGTTTTCTTTGAGACTGGTCCCAGCTCTCTTCAGGTCATTGACCAGGTCCTGCCGTGTAGTTCTGGGCTGATCCCTCACCTTCCTCATGATCATTGATGCCCCACGAGGTGAGATCTTGCATGGTGCCCCAGATCAAGGGAGATTGACCGTAATCTTAAACTTCTTCCATTTTCTAATAATTGCGCCAACAGTTGTTGCCTTCTCACCAAGCTGCTTGCCTATTGTCCTGTAGCCCATCCCAGCCTTGTGCAGGTCTACAATTTTATCCCTGATGTCCTTACACAGCTGTTTGATTGAGTGTGTGGAGTCCGTTTGATTGAGTGTGTGGACAGGTGTCTTTTATACAGGTAACAAGTTCAAACAGGTGCAGTTAATACAGGTAATGAGTGGAGAACAGGAGGGCTTCTTAAAGAAAAACTAACAGGTCTGTGAGAGACGGAATTCTTACTGGTTGGTAGGTGATCAAATACTTCTGTCATGCAATAAAATGCAAATTAATTATTTAAAAATCATACAATGTGATTTTCTGGATTTTTGTTTTAGATTCCGTATCTCACAGTTGAAGTGTACCTATGATAAAAATTACAGACCTCTACATGCTTTGTAAGTAGGAAAACCTGCAAAATCGGCAGTGTATCAAATACTTGTTCTCCCCACTGTATGTATGCACTAACTAACTGTTAGTCGCTCTGGATAAGAGTGTCTGCTAAATGACTGAAATGTAAAATGTTCAGCCTCATTGGAACCGACACTGAGTGAAGTAATGTGCACAGTGCAGTCACTGTAATATTTGTTGGCGTGCATGCATCATCTGACTTACAATTCTGGGCGTTTGGGGGTAGACTAGATACAGTATTATATTGCACCATATAGGCCAAGGCATGAAAGCAAGTCCAAGCAACTTGTTTACAACTCAATGCTGAACTGATTTCAGATTGAATTGCTTGACAGTAGAGAACGACCGATAACCGACCGACCCTGTATATCGAGAAGATATTGGCCTTCTCTATTTTGGAGCTTTGCCGATAGTCCCAATTTAAGTCAAAACTGTAACTAGGCCAGTAGTAACATTCAATGTCAGAGCAGATACAGGAAGGATGGGGTTTTCCATCCACATGATAACCAGCCCCAGACACTGCTCTCTTACATGTTGAGCTTGCCTGTGAGCATCTTTGAAGATGCAAATGTATCAACCACATGTATCTAACCACCCAGAGAGCCTGCGCGAGCCTCATACACAAGATGCAGTCTTTCTCACGGCTCTTAGACGGCTAGGAGTGATCTTCAGCAACCCCCTCTTTAGTCTCAGGCTTTAGTTCTAGGCCCCTATTCAATGACCAGATTAGGCTACGTGACTGGCTGAACACACACACACACACACACACTAGCCCACTACGCCATAGATTAATTAAATTATGCGCTCATTGTGCTATAGAGCTAATTCACTTAGTCTAACCCTGATTGGCCAGTGAACTCTTCTTGATCATAGACCTTTTACTACTTGTCTTGTTTTGTAATCAATTACTATTTGTTATATTTTTGTATTATTCTTCTGAAATATTTTATTCAAGTACTGTAAAACTTCAATAAATAGCCTGGGTGCTTATTTGCGTCAATCACTGAACTCAACAGGTGCTTATTAGAGCCAGGCTTGTATTTGAGCCATGCGTCTATTTCCTTAATGCAAACATCTTTTTGCTAATTTGCATAGTTATGTTTAATTCCAGCATTCACTTCCAGAATTTTAAGCAATTTCTTCATTTCCTGCACTGTGTTATCATTTACAGTGTGTCACGTTTTGTCTTAGTATGGCTCTATTGTATAAAATAATATCCTTGACAGAATATCTGTATTTATTCTCCTCTTTGACTTTGCATTTTAGGGAGTTCTTACTTTCGCCACTAAACGGTGATCAGAAGGTTTCCGGTGGTTGACTTTTTTTGCTTGCCAGTTAGCTAACAGTTCCGCCGCTGTTAGCTAGCAGTTTCTTACTGGTGATAAAAACTGATGATTGCCATTTTTTTCTCATTACTGAATTGTTTAATGTAACATATCAAACATGAAACCTCGTAAATAATTCATGGTGACCCCATTTATTTGAAATATATTTTGCTTAAATATTTTTGTTTAATTTTGTTAAGAAACTCCAGGACCGGACTTGTCCCTGAGCAGATTGTGGATAAATACTTTTTTCATCATTCTATCTGTAAAATGCAGCAAATGTACGTAAAATGTATTTTGTTGTGCAGTTTTCCAAAGAACATGTTATCAGTAAAAAATTATTGACAACATACCAATAATTCCCTCAGGGTCTGGAGAATATATCTAAGGATAACCACACAAAATTTGAAGAAAAATGCTTGGGGTGTGTCTCAATCCACCGCGTCGGCCTTCAGTATCTGCAGTGGAAGATGGCAGAGCTACAGCGGTGTTTGTCAGACCATGAGACATCCCAAAAATTGGTCTTCTCACGAAAATGTCTGCAGAAAATGTCTGCGAACGGTTTGGGCTAGAAACTAAAAGCAGAGACAACTCACGAACATGAAGGCATTCTCAGTTTTGCACTACAACCCGCAAAAGTCAGCTTTTACCAGCTAACGGAAACTCTGATACCCATTGATTCTTGAAGAATATAACTTATAAATGCCTCATGAGCTTAGTTCAACTGTTGTACCGCATCAGAACCGAAAATATAATCTTGTTTTACTCCAATGTTTGTAAACAATATAAATGTAAACAAACATGGCGATTTTTATGGCAAAACGTTATAGTTTGTTATATAAAACGTTTCCTTTATTCGCCTCTGCCCATGACAAGTGGATCTACAAATCAGTTTTACTTCTACAGTTTGTCTGAACAGTAGTGGACATTGAGTCAGTGAATTATTTATAACTATGTTACCTTCTCTTGCACAGTCGACTATCAGTTTAGTACTTATGTTGTTTAAATGTAGCTCTACAACCCAGATGAGCAGTGTGGAGCGTCAAGTCATGTCCCAGAGACTCATTTCAATATCTGATGCTAAAGGTCGGAGTGATATTAATCATGTATTCAGGCCGGCAGAGTTGAAAAAGCAGTGACTTACATGATGCTATGATACCTGGTATCAAGATGGTGCACTTTAATCAGAGGGCCCTCCCATCCTGTCCAAGTCATCAGATAATGAATCAATGGCTGCATCCCAAATGGCACCCTACTATATAGGGAATAGGGCACCATTTAGAACATAGCCCTTTCTGAATGGCTGGATGGATGGTGTGAAACATTATTTATAGGTAGCACCCTCCATGTAGCCAATTATAGACCTGCGTCTGTGGCCTGCCCCTGCTGTCTGGGTCAGGGAAACCCCTCACATCCGTTGTCATATCAATATTCCTGCGTTGATCTCCAGCAGAGAAGAGTCCGGCTGCTCTTTCAACACATGCTCATTTGCATTCCCAGACGTGTATGGGATATGCCAAGCGGTCTCTTCTTTCTTTCCTTCCTTCTTTTCCTTCTTTTCCTTCTTTCCTTCTTTCTTTTCTTCTTTCTTTCTTTTCGTCTTTTTCTTTTCTTTCTTTCTTTTCGTCTTTCTTTTCTTTCTTTCTTTTCGTCTTTCTTTTCGTCTTTCTTTCTTTTCGTCTTTCTTTCTTTTCGTCTTTCTTTTCTTCTTTCTTTCTTTCTTTTCTTCTTTCTTTCTTTTCGTCTTTCTTTTTCTTTCTTTCTCTTCTTTTCTTTCTTTCTTCTCCTTGTTTTTAAACTACTGCCTTCTGAAGAGAGTGGTACAATGATAGGGAGGGAGAGGAGGAGGAGGAGAGAAGAGAGGGACAGATGGAGAGATGCAGACAGCGAGAGGCAGAGCGAGAGGAGAGAGATTTCCTCTTTATTCCTGCCTGTATGGCAGAGAAGGCCCCTCTCTGAGGATTACATTGGTTAAGCCCTTATCACTTCAGGAAATTCACTGCCTGCTTAAAAAAGTGGTAGGAGTAGAATATCATGTTAAATATTTCTCTCTTTCTCCTTATTCCCATGGAAAGTTATTATGGCCTTGAAAAAAATATAATTTTTGGGCCAGCACTTTCGTAACTGCATTTCATATTTCCTACTTTTCTTTCCTTGCTCTTTTTCAAAATTACTGGTTATTTTAGAAGTGAAAATGTGGCGGCAGGTGCTTGTGTGCGAGGAGGGGAGAGGGGTGGGAGGGAGACTGGGGCACTGTGAAGCAGTGTTAAACATCCAGGGGAAATGTTTGTTATTCTAATGTGCTGCCGCCATGGTAACAGCTTTTACACACTCCCAAGGCTTTGTGGGAAGTGTATACATGCTTTCATCAATCTCTCCCCTAACTTCTTTAAGAAGTTTTAATGAATGCAATCAATCCTCAAACTAACGTTACCCAAGTCATTGCCCACTAATCTGTCTGTGTTAATATGAAATAATTGTAATTGAGCATTTAAAACAAAACATATTTTTGGAGCTGCTGAACTTTTGACAAACATGACCATATGTTGATCTGAAGCCATGGCATTTTTTTTGTTTACTTGTGGTTGCGTGGATTCAACTATAGGTGATTTGCAATTTATAGGTGATTTCTAGACAATGAAAGGAGTAAATACTGTATATTTATCATATTGCTATATGTGTAGTATTCAGTGTTTCTGATCAAGGTAATGAATTATGTTATTTGGGGGTTTAACCCCTTATAACAGTGCGCGACACATAATCTTAAAAAAATAAAGGTGATACGTCTAAGAGCAGTGTGCATGTTTTAATACCTTACTAGGGCTTAACAGGTAATAGAGGGAACTCATTTAAGTCTGAAAATAAGGGAAACTGTTAGATGAGGACCTAGCCCTGATGTTGAGGAGCCAGCCCTGATGTTGAGGAGCCAGCCCTGATGTTGAGGAGCCAGCCCTGATGTTGATGTTGAGGCGCCAGTCCTGATGTTGATGCGCCAGCTCTGATGTTGATGCGCCAGCTCTGATGTTGATGCGCCAGCTCTGATGTTGATGTTGATGCGCCAGCTATGATGTTGATGTTGAGGCGCTAGCCCTGATGTTGATGTTGAGGCGCTAGCCCTGATGTTGAAGAGCTAGCCCTGATGTTGAAGAGCTAGCCCTGATGTTGAAGAGCTAGCCCTGATGTTGGAAGAGCTAGCCCTGATGTTGAAGCTCTCATAAGCACTTTCTCTCAGCAGATTTTCTTTAAGTGATTTATGTGAATTGGAATTGGCCTGTGAAGCACAGGAAGAATAGAGTACTGCACACTCCTCACTGTGTTTGATACCATTCCATTCACTTCAGTCTAGTCATTATTATGAGCAGTCCTCCCCTCACCAGCCTCCTGTGGTGTGGAAGCAGTGTTTGAGAGGTTTTACAGACAGATTAGTACTACAGCTTTACAATTGCTGTACAGTGTGTGAGTATTGCCTGACCCTAGAGCTAAGCCCTCAGCTATGCTACCCTTCTATCAAACTCACAACACTACCTTCCTTATCTCCTGGGGTTTCTGTCTGATAGGAATAGCCAGAGAAGTGATATAGTTGTCTATTTTTCATATCTAGTGTTGTAGTACGGTCCAGCTATCTGCTCTTGCTTCTGTGAAATATAGTGCTTTTAGCTTAGCAGCTTTCAGACTTTCACTGTGGCCATTTTTAAGCTGTTGGACTAGGACAGGGTTTCCCAAACTTGTGCACCCTATAGTGCAGCCATAGGGCTTTGGTCAAAAGTAGTGCAGTATATAGTGAATAGGGTGCCATTTGGGACATAGCCTAGGAGAGACAGAGACCCGTGTGTTTGCTCTTCTTGGCTAAAGGCCAAACGCTCTCTTCCTGATTATAATCCATTTAATCAATCACACTCTGTTTACCTACATGGTTCCTGATATAATCCATTTAATCAATCACACTCTGTTTACTTTCATGGTTCCTGATATAATCCATTTAATCAATCACACTCTGTTTACTTTCATGGTTCCTGATATAATCCATTTAATCAATCACACTCTGTTTACTTACATGGTTCCTGATATAATCCATTTAATCAATCACACTATGTTTACCTACATGGTTCCTGATATAATCCATTTAATCAATCACACTCTGTTTACTTTCATGGTTCCTGATATAATCCATTTAATCAATCACACTCTGTTTACTTACATGGTTCCTGATATAATCCATTTAATCAATCACACTCTGTTTACTTTCATGGTTCCTGATATAATCCATTTAATCAATCACACTCTGTTTACTGACATGGTTCCTGATATAATCCATTTAATCAATCACACTCTGTTTACTTACATGGTTCCTGATATAATCCATTTAATCAATCATACTGTTAATTTACATGCAGGGTTTGGGAGTAGCGGATTACATGTAATCCGTTACATGTAAGGGATTACAAAAAACAGTAACTGTAATCCATTGTTACCAGCTAAAATATTGAAATCAGATTACAGATACTTTAGAAAAACTATATGATTACTTTTAAATTCATAAAGGATGTCGCCTCTTCACTGTTGATGTTGAGACTGGTGTTTTTTACTATTTTACTATTTAAAGAAGCTGCCAGTTGAGGACTTGTGAGGCATCTGTTTCTCAAACTAGACACTTTAACAATGTCTACACTGTATTTCTGATTTTATATTATTTTAATGGACAAACAATTAGCTTTTCTTTCAAAAACAAGGAAATGTCTAAGTGACCTCAAACTTTTGAAAGGTTGTGTGTGTGTGTGTGTGTGTGTGTGTGTGTGTGTGTGTGTGTGTGAACTAAGCTCATGAGGCATTTATAAGTTATATTCTTCAAGAATCAATATATACTGTGTGTGTGTGTGTGTGTGTGTGTGTGTGTGTGTGTGTGTGTGTGTGTGTGTGTGTGTGTGTGTGTGTGTGTGTGTGTGTGTGTGTGTGTGTGTGTTCAACTGTCACACTCCGTGATAACCCAAAATATAAGCTTGTTTTTCTCCAATGTTTGTGAACATTGTAAATGTAAACACACTCTATAGCCTTATAACATGGTTAAAACAATCATTTTGATAACATGTATGGTCAGTCCTTGCATCCATAGCTCTGTCTATTAATCTACGAGTGGTTCAATTTCTCCAGGCCCATCCCTCAGTTTTTTACCAAAACAGGCGGGGCGACGTTTCATTTGTGGATTTGCCCTTTAAACAGCTGTATTATCAAGATATCAAAAAGGTAAACTATAGGCCTATAGCAAATGCAGCCTATGGCATACATTTTTCACATGTAAATTGCACTTTTCAATAGTGCTCAAAGCATGCCATTCCATGAGCGCAGCATTTATTTTTCAACTCGATGAGCCCAATCAGTCCTCCATGACAACAAAAACAACAGAGTAGGGCTGGCTAATAAGTCCTTAGTTTTGGTGTCATGCTCAGGTAAAATAATTATACTTCCATATTTCCAAGTCCAATTCTTGAAGATCAAGGGGTGTAACATTTATTGGAATGACTGGAATTCTGATATACTTTTGGTTTTTAATGTAAATATATAATTTATTATTATATGTAGTAGAAATCAATGGGTTAGAAGAAGCCTACATAATCAATCCATAAAGTAAAATGTATCATCCATATATGGCCAGCTTTAATATTGATTTATCCTGCAATAGATGTCATTCAATTGGTGACATACATTGTTGTCTTCTTCTAATGCCTCTTAAGGGGAAAGTAATCTAAAAGTAACTGAATGTAATCCGATTACGCTACTGAGTTTGGGTAATCCAGAAATTACGTTTTAGACAGGTAACTAGTAACGGATTACATTTAGAAAGTAACCTACCCAACCCTGTTTACATGTTTCCTGATATAATCAATTTAATCAATCATACTCTCTTTACTTTCATGGTTCCTGATACAGTTCCTTTCATAGATCACACACTGTTTACTTACATGGTTTCTTTCCCTTCAAGCAATTAGGACTCAACCTGGAAGGCAGGTAGCCTAGCGGTTAGAGCGTTAGTGCCTGTAACCGAAGGGTTGCTAGTTAGAATCCCAGAGCTGACTAGGTGAAATCTATTTATCTGCCCTTGAGCAAGGAACTTAACCCATATTGCTCCAGGGTTGTTGTCCTATTATGACGTCACAGAAGGGTGTCTCAGAGGAAGTGGAATATACAAAAAAACACATTTCCATTTCACACCAGACACCTTCTTTCTCCCTGCTCCCTCCTTCGCTTCTCAGAACGCCTTCGCCTCAAATACTGTGTTTATTTTTCCTTAAAGGATCAGTTTTTTTTTACTTTGAGGGGTTAAGGTGTTGTGTGTGTTTGTGATATTGTTTGGTTTGTTGTCCTGAAGTCTCTCTGAAAGGAGATCGGTCCACCCACTGTGCATAACTAGCCGTACCCTGTGTGCTCAGCTGAGTATCATCCAATTGGAGGATGAGCCACGCATTGGGAAGTCTCCATATCTATGCCTTCACATTGCCCAGTCATCAGTTAGCCAGCCTCTTCTCAGAGAAATCAAAAGTACTGTGAAATATTGGAGAAATGTATCTGTCTACCTGTCTGTAAGGCAGCCATCATCTGCATCCCAAATTGCCCATAAGGCTGTGGTCAATTGTAGTGCACTATATAGGGAATAGGGTGCCATTTAATAACCTGGGGAGAAAGTAATTGGACTCCACGACTTTGGAGGAACGACAACGTTTATTATGTTGAAGAGAACGCATCTCAGTAGATGCATAATAGTATTTACAAAAATAACCCCATTCACTTTGAATAGCATCACTGTAATGTAAAGGGTGCATCTAGGTCCATTGTGTATTTCTTGGATACGTTCCAAATGGCACCCTATTTCCTATATAGTGCACTACTTTTCACCATAGCCCTAAGGGTCCTGGTCAAAAGTACACTAAATAGGTAATAGGGTGCCATTTGCTCCTAGTTGAACAGATATAGCAGTCTGTACCGCACTGCCAAACAGGGTTGTTGCCCTATTATGACCTCACAGAAGGTCATAATATGTTTGATGACCTCACTGTTGCAAATAAACAGTTATTCTGACAGACTGCCCCTGTCCCGACATGGGTTTTTATTTTTCTGTGTATTAACTGAGGTGGGTTTTTATTTTAAAGAAAAGCTGCCTCCTAAATGACACCATATTCCCTATATAGTGACTACTTTTGTCAAGAGCCCTCTGAGCCCTATACAAAAGTAGTGCCATATAAAGGGAATAGTGTGCCATTTGGGACGCATCCATAGTGATGCAGATTTCAGCGGTGTTGTGAACATTGACCTGACAGTCCCACTCAGAGAGGACTTTCTGTTGGCTGCTGCAGTGTCCCTGCCCTGTTTTCCTGTGCTTGTTCTTCTTGTCTTCTTGTTCTTCGTGTGTGTGTGTGTGTGTGTGTGTGTGTGTGTGTGTGTGTGTGTGTGTGTGTGTGTGTATTCTTCTTTCAAAACAGAGATGACACACTGCAGAGATGAAAACAAAACAGGAAAATGTGTCTCCAAAGTTTTGAGGCTTTGACAATGATGCCAACCTATCCAGTTGTTTTGCTTAATTCTTTTTTTTAATCATGTTTACATATCTAGATTTCATTTAATGTCAGCAATTTCCACTTACTTGTAATACAGGATGTTTTTGGGAGATGCGATGGGGATCAGACACGCTAGTGATGACACCATAGGCCTTGTTGATCTCTGCACCAGACAGGATGCTCTTGCCAGCATACTTGGGGTCCAACATGTACGCTGCAGAGTGTATGGGCTTCAGGCAGAAGTCTTTATACTTTTTGATATATTTCAGAACTGCAGTTTCCTCTGCTTGGAGCAACAGTGATGTGAGCAGGACAGTACGGATTTCTTCTCTTACATCTGCAAGCAGAGTCTGAACATCAGACAGGATGTTATTGTCTCCCTCAATCCGTGCATTTGCTACTGCTATAGGTTTCAGGAGTTTCAGGCTGCTTACATCATCCAGGTGGATCCTCTTGATGGGGCTGTCCATATCGGCAGACTGCGATATGGCCATTTCTTAGAGAGACTCCTTCCCCTCCAGGAGACTGTCAAACATGATGACAACACCACCCCAACAGGTGTTGCTGGGCATCTTCAATGTGCTCTTATTCTTCTCACTTTGCTTGGTGAGGTAGATTGCTGATATAACTTGATGACCCTTCACATACCTAACCATTTCTTTGGCCCTCTTGTAGAGTGTATCCATTGTTTTCAGTGCCATGATGTCCTTGAGGAGCAGATTCAATGCAAGAGCAGCACAGCCAATGGGTGTGATGTGAGGGTAGGACTCCTCCACTTTAGACCAAGCAGCCTTCATGTTTGCAGCATTGTCTGTCACCAGTGCAAATACCTTCTGTGGTCCAAGGTCATTGATGACTGCCTTCTGCTCATCTGCAATGTAGAGACCGGTGTGTCTTGTCCCTTGTGTCTGTGCTCTTGTAGAATACTGGTTGAGGGGTAGAGATGGCGTAGTTAATTATTCCTTGCCCACGAACATTCAACCACCCATCAGAGATGATTGCAATACAGTCTGCTTTCTCTATGATTTGCTTGACCTTCACTTGAACTCTGTTGAAATCTGCATCCAACCAATTAGTAGATAAAGCATGTCTGGTTGGAGGGGTGTATGCTGGGCGAAGAACATTCAGAAATCTG
Organism: Thymallus thymallus; assembly: GCA_023634145.1. NCBI lineage: Eukaryota > Metazoa > Chordata > Actinopteri > Salmoniformes > Salmonidae > Thymallus > Thymallus thymallus. Next base: position 17,508,721 of record CM042388.1, on the reverse strand, counting down.
ACTACGTTCCTGCATTGAGTCAAAACGTCTGAGCTGTTGCTATCGATAAGGTGTCTGATTCATAATTTTCACCTCGAATAGAAGTATAGGGACTTTATGCACTTGGCCAGATGATTCTGCATCTTTGTTGCATTCTTCACATATGATTTGGCACAGTATTTGCAAATGTACACAGCTTTTCCTTCTACATTAGCTGCACACAGCTTTTCCTTCTACATTAGCTGCAGTGAAATGTTAGACAAAAATATTATAATTAATTTTGGGGTGGAATTTATATAATAATAATAAAATACAATTCCATGTACAGATAAATAGTTAAGCAGTTAGGTTAAACAAATCCTTTGTAAGATAAATGTTTTAAAATGAAACAGGTGAATTAACACTCCTCAGTTAGCAGGCTCAAACAAGCTAAAACCCTATTTACTAGTTAACAAAAAATCATGTATGTCATATAAAAAATATTCACCCCACCCAGTATTGTAATCAAAACTTACCAGAAAGCATGTAGTCCTTAGCTCAGACAGTGTAGTAGTGTGGGCTCAATAGCATCTCATTAGTGTGCAAGAGCTTGAGAATCAGCTGTACATGTGATGGAAGAGTGCACTGTCCATGCAGAGGGTTGCAATTCCATTGAATTGGGGATAGTTCAACCAAAATATGCCACAAGACCTAGAATTGCCTTATGTGTATCCCACAAAAAGGTTCACTGTTATAAGATAACTTTTTGGTTGAATTTAAGCAAAATTCCCCAAATTCCATGACTTAACTTCCCATGGAAAATTTCCGGCGAAATTCCGTAAATTTCCCGGAAAGTTTACGACCCTTTGCAACCCTAGCCTCAACCTGTATTCAAGGTTTCAGCTAACAGTACATTCCAAAACAACATATTTAGTTTGCACATTACTGTTGTTGTAATAGCCCTGTAACATCCCAGCACCTTTCCTCATTTTACAATCTAATCCCTGTAACATCCCAGCCCCTCTCATCTCAAAACCGAATCCCTGTAACATCCCAGCCCCTCTCATCTCAAAACCGAATCCCTGTAACATCCCAGCCCCTCTCCTCATCTCAGTCTAATTAGGTGATTAAGCAGAGTGTTGACTGAGAAGCTGTTTGTGTTTTCATGATTTTGCTGTTTGCCATGTGATCTGATGGGATGTACACTTCTGTTTTATAGACTGACACACATATAGAACACACACACAGTACAGTCAGAATATATTATTAGACTGACTGAGTTCAAGCAGTCTAACTCTGAACAGCACTGGAGTCCCATACAACCTTATGGAGTTTGACAGGCTTCACACAACATGGTGTAAGGGCACACTTTGTTTCTCTTACTGTTTACATGGGATATGGCAGACAGATTGTTTCTGGAAGAGAAATGGGGGGGTCTCTCTCTCCTACTCTCTCTTGCTCTCTCTCTCGCCCTTTCTCTTTCTCTCGCCCCCTCTCTTGCCCCCTCTCGCACCCCCTCTCTCTCACCCTCTGTCTCACTCTCTCACCCTCTCTCTCGCTCACTCATTCTTTCTTTTTCCCTCTCTCATTCTTCTCGCTCGCCCTGTGTGGTCGCCTGTGAAGCAGCTCCCATTGTTTGTGCGTTAATTGTTGTTTTAGTATGTTTTTCGTCAGTTTTTATTTTTTTATTTTTTGCAACAGTTAAGGAGTGTTACTGTTTTACGAAGGTTTTAGCGGTCCTTTTTATCACTGAGGCACTTTTTATTTTTCTCAGCGCCGAACGTTCACACGAGTCTTCAATTATTTACAACCGAGCCCAGTTCCTGGATTTAGCACACGCTGCGCTATTGCACCCCAGGGAAAAGTTTTGTTGAAAAGGCGACGGCGTGGATGCAGGGCAGGTCGGAAGTGTAAGGCAAAGCTGAGGAAGTACAAGCCGGCTATACCGTCTATCATTATGGGCAACGTGAGATCGCTGCATAACAAGATGGATGAGCTTGAGGGGCTGGTCAATGGACAAAGAGAATACCGGGAAGCTAGCCTATTGTGTTTTACTGGAACATGGCTGAATGATAACATCCCCATAGAGAACATAACTATCTACGGTTTCCAGACCATCAGAGCAGACAGGGATAGCACTTCTTCCAGTAAGAGTAAGGGAGAGGGGCTGGCTTTATTAGTTAACAACAGATGGTGTAATCCGAGACCTATTACTGTTAAGGAACAGTTTTGTAGCCTGGACATTGAGCTGTTAGCCGTTAGCCTGAGACCCTACTATTTGCCGAGGGAATTCACGGCGGCCATTGCTGTTATTGTTACATCCCGCCCTCCGCGGACGCCAACACAGCGTGTGATGTCATCCAGTCTGTTATCGCAAGGTTACAGACAGCGCATCCCAGTGCCTTCTTTGCCATTTCTGGGGATTTTAACCATGCATCTCTCTCTTCAACGCTGCCCACGTTTAAACAGTTTGTGAAGTGCCCAACCAGGAATAATGAAACTCTGCATTTGTTATATGCTAATGTGAAGGATGCATACAACTCCACTGCACTCCCTCCCCTCAGTAGATCGGATCACAACCTTGTCCACCTCACCCCACTCTACAGGCCTATGGTCCAAAAGCAGCCAGCTACCACTAGGACCATTAGGAGATGGTCCCCAGAGGCGAATGAGGCCCTACAAGACTGCTTTGAAACAACAGACTGGGATGTGCTCTGTGAGGCTCATGGGGAGGACATTGATGGACTTACTGGCTGCATAACGTACTATATACATTTTTGTGTAGACAACACTGTAACCACCAGGAAGGTACACTGTTTTCCAAATAATAAACCCTGGGTCACCAGCAACCTGAAGGCCCTGCTGAATGAGAAGAAGAGGGTCTTCAATGAAGGGGACAGGGACAAATTGAAATGCGTCCAGAGGGAGTTGAAGTTGCGGATTGCTGAGGGGAAGAGAGGGTATAAGGAGAAGATGGAGGACAAGCTGAGGCAGAGCCAGGTGACAGAGGTGTGGAAGGGTATGTGAAATATCACTGGCTACAAAAAGTCAAACAGTGGGCAGACTGAGGGGACCCAGGACGGAGCCAATGACCAAATTTTTTTAACAGGTTCAATGCTGTCCCTGTCCACCTCTCCTCCAGCTCCCCAGGCCACGCACCCTCATGGCTGTCCCACCCCCACTTTGCTCACAACACCTCTGTTGAGACAGTCAGCGACCCCCTCCCCACCTCCGCCCCTGCTCCCTCTGGACTGATCTGCAACACCTCCCTTCCCCCCACCTCTGGAATGATTCTCAACACCCCCCTTCCCCCCATCTGGGCTGGCTTTTACCACCATCCAAGTGAAGAGAGAGGTGGAGAGACTACATCAGTGGAAAGCGGCGGTCCCTGATGGCATCAGCCCAAGGGTGCTTAGGGTCTGTGCTGACCAACTGTGTGGAATACTCCAGCGACCCTTCAACCTTAGCCTGAGCCTGGAAAGGGGCCATGTGCTGTGGAAAACATCCTGCCTGGTCCCAGTGCCCAAGAAGGCACACCCCACTGTCCTCAATGACTTCAGACCTGTAGCGCTAACATCTCACATCATGAAGACCCTGGAAAGGTTAGTCCTCGCTCACCTCAGACCCCTGGTGTGTACATCACTGGACCCCCTGCAGTTCGCATATCAGCACAACATCGGGGTGGATGATGCAATCATCTACCTTCTGCAGAGGGCCTACTCTCACCTGGATAACGCAGGTTGCACTGTGAGGCTGTGAGGCTGTTTTTTGACTTATTCAGTGCCTTCAACACCATTCAGCCCCTGACACTGGGTGAGAAGATGAAGAGGATGAAAGTGGAAGCACCCGTAGTCTCCTGGGTTACGGACTTACTGACCGGTAGGCCACAATTTGTGCGGCTACAGAGCTGTGTGTCAGAACGGGCAGTGAGCAACACAGGGGCCCCCCAGGGAACGGTCCTGTCCCCCTTCCTGTTCACCCTCTACACCTCAGACTTATATAACTCTGAAACATGCCACCTACAGAAGTTCTCGGATGACTCCGCAATTGTAGGGTGGGCAGGAGGAGGAGCACAGGAGCACAATCAATAACTTTGTGGTGTGGTGTGAGCAGAACCACCTTCAGCTCACCATCAGCAAAACAAAGGAGATGGTGGTGGATTCAGGAGATCCAAGGCCCAACTGACTGCAGTCCCTATACAGGGGATGGATGTGGAAATGGTTGGGTAATACAAGTTCCTGGGAGTGCATATGGACAACAGGCTGGAATAGGCTGTTAACACCGTGGCTCTGTACAAAAAGGGCCAGAGCCGACTGTACTTTCTGAGGAGGCTCAGGTCCTTCAACGTGTGCAGTAAACTACTGCATACTTTCTACCAGTCTGTGGTGGCCAGTGCCATCTTTTTTGCAGTGGTGTGCTGGGGCGCCACCATAAAGGCTGGTGATGCTTCTTGTGTAAATAAGCTGATCAGGAAGGCTAGCTCTGTTCTGAGAATTAGCCTTGACACTCTAGAGGAGGTGGCAGAGAGACGGATCCTGGACAAACTGCTGGCCATCATGGACAACGTCACCCACCCTCTGCATGCCGTGGTTATGATGCAGAGGAGCACTTTCAGTCACAGACTGATCCCACCACGGTGTGCCAGAGAGCGCTACAGGAGGTCCTTCCTGCTGGCGGCTATTAGACTATTTAATGCCTCACCGGGGTGCCGTGCCGTCGGCAACATAGAATTGGAACTGTTGAGGTGTTAGGACCTAGTTTAACAAATATGCATCCATCCGTGAGTAACTCTGGTCTGTAATCACTCATTCACTCAGGACTTATTCAGGACTGTATATACATATTCATGTACAGTTGTTATATCATATCACGTGCAATATTGTAAGTAATTCTTGGACTGAACTTACGTAGTCATTCACACAGGAATGCATGCTTTTAGTGTATTGAATGTGCAATACGTGCATTTATCTGTAATTTAAACCCTGTTCTAAGGACTGTATTTTAAGGGAATTATTATTATTACCCTAAATGTTATCATACGCACATTTAGCTATTTAAGTATCTCTTCCTGTCATTTACCTGTACAGTTAATGTAACCATTCAAATATTCACTTACCTGTACATTTAACTGTACATTTACTCGTACAGTTAATTTAACCATGCAAAATAGTCACTTACCTGTTCATTTAACCAGACTGTATATTAAGTAAACTATTATTAGCCTCACTTATATCATACGCACAATTAGCTATTTAAGTATTTTTCTGCCATCGACCTGTATAGTATAGTTAACCATGCAAATACTCCTTATTTATCTATATCAACTTTTTTTTTTTTTCACCTAACACTCTGTAACAATGTATAGTGTACATATTCAGCCATCCACCCATACTATGCAAAGTCTTTTTATAGCTTTTTGCACTCCAGACTTCTTGTATTTCTATACTTTTTCATACTGCCGCACTATTTATCATGTATCGTGTATCTGTCTTGTGTATTTTCGTTGTGACATTTTGCACCTGCCCTGTGTTTTTTCGTAGCTGCTTGACGAAGAAATTTCCAGAGGGGATCAATAAAATATTTATCTACCTATCTACCTTATCGCTCTCTACTCTTAAGCGTATGACTTTGCAAGGGAAATATGTATCAAATTAATTCCGTGCAGCTAGGGCAAACCCCTGCACCCCTTCCTGCCCCCTCATTGTCTTTTCAGCAATCAGAGCTTTGTTATTTTAGCCTCTCAACCAAAACCAAATATGAGTCAATGGCTTCAGCAATGACCTGTAATTTTCCGATCTGGTGTGTTAGGCTGGGCTCTCTCTCTCAATCCTGTACACTGATGTTGCATTCCAAATGGCACCCTATTCCCTATGTAGTGCACTACTTTTGACCAGGTCAAACGTAATGTGCTATACGGGCTCCCAAGTGAGGCAGCGGTCTAAGACACTGCGTCTCAGTGCTAGAGGCGTCACTACAGACACCCTAGTTCGATTCCAGGCTGTATCACAACCGACCGTGATTGGGAGCCCCATAGGGCGGCGCGCAATTGGCCCAGCGTCGTCCGAGTTTGGCCGGTGTAGACCATCATTGTAAATAAGAATTTGTTCTTAACTGACTTATTTAAATATACATAGGGAAGCATGCACGTCTTTCTCCTCCTCTGAGAGAGATACCATCTATCAGAGTGTTTTTAAGTTAAGTGTCAGTAATTCATTTACATGCATGGAGTGGCAAGTTTGGAAATGTTCACTTCTGTGCGACACTGTCGAGGAATGTCTGGAGGGTAGATTAATTTCTCTCCCTCTCTTCTGTGCATAGTCAACCTGTTTCTGAGTCCCAAATGGCACCCTTTTTCCCCATATGGGCCCTGGTCAAAGTAATGCTCTATGTAGTGCACTGTGTAGAGAATAGGGTGCCATCTGGGACACAGTGTCATGTGATTACTTACTACTAGGCCCTTTGGTTGTAACTGGAGACTCCACTCCAGTTCAGACACACCAACACTGAACCCACTGCTTTATACATCTCACCCATATATTAATGTCTTTTCCAGTCAATTCAGCAGGGGAAAAAGTCTCAACATCTGTTTCCATATAGGTGTGTTCTGCAGAGTTATTCCATTTTCCATCCTCCTTCTCCTCCACCCCTTCCTCCTCCTCCTCCTCCTCCTCCTCCTCCTCCTCCTCAGAGAGGGAGAGAGAGCGCAATGTGGAAGAAAAGGAGGATTGTGAGTAGTATGAAGCGTTGTCTAGCTCTCTCCCTGCGAACCCAACAGTTTGAGTTTTAATGTTCTAGCATGAAAATAAAAGTGTGTTTTGTCTTGTGTCCTTGTTTCATTAACATATAACAAAGATTTAGGAGGGGAGGAGGGAGGAAAGGCTGGAAAGCAGTTATTTTTTTCCTGGAATGCGTTTTTAGCCTTTTACCATGGGTAACATATGGTACGTGTAAGGGAGAGTCAGTTTGTGAATTATTTTGAGGATTAGTATTGGCATTTGAATGCTCTTGGCTTCAAATCTTGTCTGTTTTAGATCTTAAGTACATTCCTTGGCATTCCCTCCTCCCTCAGCCTGCCCTCTAACTCTGGCCGACACATTTTTGACTGAACTCTGTTTGGAGCTTGGGAGGAGAGCAAGAGAGCGCACCAAGCCAGTGATCCCCTGAGACCCATCTCATAATGTTATTAGGAAGATGCATTAGTAAGAAGCACCCTGATTATGCCAGCTCCTCAGTGTTTGGATGCCAGCTCCATTTTACCCTCTTGGCATTTAGGTTAGGGTTTTTCATTTACGTAGGTATTCTTTGTTCTTCTTAAAGCAATAGAGGCACTAGAGGTTAATGCAATTATGTTCTCCCATGGCCGTACAAATTGCAGGCCTGTACTGTGACACGTTGCCCCCCCCCCGCAGTGTTCAGTTGTGTGTGTTGCAGTATGCCCCAACGCCTTGTTCTAACCATGCTGTAACAGTGTAATGCCAGTGTAGGGCATCACTGCCATGACCTTGTTTCCAGCCACAGTACATCTCCATATTTTATAACAACCCTTCATATGGAACAGAAGAATTTGGTCTAGACCTATACATGCTGTGTATATATCATTACAAATAAAGTATTTTGTTGAAGAAATAAATACTAAAGGAGTAGGTTGATTTATCTTCCAGCTGTTAAATCCTGTTTGTGTCACATTTATGTTGCTCTGGAGGACTCAGCATGACTGATTTGATACACCTCTTCATCTCAGAGGGGCCTTTACAAGCACAGCCTGCCCTTAGTTTAGTTTCCAGTACAGTTGGCCTCTCTCTGTCTCTGTCTGTCTGTCTATCTCTGTGTCTGTCTGTCTGTCTGTGTCTCTCTCTCGTTCTGTCTCAGAAGTTGATTCCTAAATGTCTTTCAGAACATGATTCTTAAGAGAGATGAGGAGAGCGAGAGAATCGCTAAGCAATACATCTGGATATACCTGCTGAACGGGGCTTACAATAGATTTTATTTTGATTGTTTAGGTTCACAATCAGCAAATGTTTTGGTAGTTTTGCTTTAAACAATCAGTGTATATGCTCGTTTTTAGATATACAGGGTAAAGTTGATAATTTCATAACGAGGACAGCAATCACTTTTGCGAGGAGCACTGCACGGCCAAAGCGAAAGGAGAAGAGAAGATCACTCCATAAAAACTTCCAAACGGTCAAAACCATTTGATTTTGAGATGGGGGTGAAATCCAAACATTATAAACACCTGTTTTTTCCATGACATAGACTGACCAGGTGAATCTAGGTAAAAGCTATTATTACACTTATTGATGTTCAATTCACTTCGATCAGTGTAGATGAAGGGGAGGAGACAGGTTAAAGAAGGATTTCTAAGCCTTGAGACATGAATTGTGCCATTCAGAGGGTGAACGGGCAAGACAAAATATTTAAGTGCCTTTGAATGGGGTATGGTAGTAGGTGTCAGGGGCACCGGTTTGTGTCAAGAACTGAAACCATGCTGGGTTGTCATAGCTAGTTTGTAAATTATAAATATTGATACATTACTAGCTCAATATTTAATCTGCAAAAATGACAAGTTAATTAGTGATTGATGGTGATTTCAGAACCAAAGTGGGTGGGACAAATAAACAAGCTGCATTGCCCCCCCTAATCTGATAGTAGAAGTGGGGTGGTAGATGCTTAGTCTCCCTTATGGCTCATTTCAGGTGCCTACATATTATGCACATCATTTACAAATACCACAAAACCACACACACACGTCAACTCAGACAGATCCAGCTCAGAGAGGCCCAGCTCATGAGCTCCATCAGCAGAAAATGAATTTGTTTATGCAACATGTTAGTGCATGGAATTGTGTCGGATCGACGTGCCGTGCCGGCGGTGTACTGATGTACCCGTTTGCTCAAGTTTCAAGGTGAAATTCGACATTCATCCAAGTACCCGGGATGTCAGGAAGTGACTTAAAAACCAGCCACTAGGGGCAACAGTGAGCGCTATTACCATCAAGTAGGCCCTATTACCATCAAGTAAGCCAAGACCTCCGGCTCCTAGAGGTTTCATGTTCAATCCCAGTGATAGGCACTCTTTTTTTTGTTTTTTTACTCTATCACAAAACTTAACCCTTACCTTAACCATTCAGAATTAACTTCTAAACTTAATAGTCAAGATGTGTCTGTTGTAACTATCCCAAACTTAACCATCGAAATTTGACATTTGGAGAAATTGCTGAATTTGATGTTTGGACAAATCTGAAGTCAAATTGGTAAAGCCGTGAGATCATGTTGGATGGAGATCACACAGAGTTGACAAAGTTCCCAACCTGTCATATTGATCCACATCGCCACAGCGCTTCACACAAATAACAGAGCAGGAGAACGGTGTGTGGAATCTCACACACACACACACTGATCAGTGTGACATCTAATTCTGTGTAATGAACCCTCAGCACCAGAGAGCATGACGATAGGGGGACATACACACACACACACACACACAGGCTGCCTGTGGAAATGACAAGAGCGCTTGGCAGCAGGGCTGCAGCCTTTCTGTAACTTTGATATAAAACACTGTATAATACTAGCCTAGCAACGGCAAGGTTGTTGGGTCAATTCCCGCAGGGGTCACAATACACATACAATAATGTATGCATTCACTAATCTGTACTGTGAGTCGCTTAGGATAAAAGTGTCTGCTATGCGGCGCATATATATATATATATATATCTATATATACATATATATATATATATATTATAGGCACTACTAGGTATGAGGAAATTATAGCTGGAAAAAGACCAACAACATGAGAGCCATGATTGGGCATTTTGATAAATCTTTGTATAGAATGTGAAGTATTTGTACCCTTCACACATTTTAGTTTTATTTTAAGCTTTAGTGACGTCATTCCCATTTGTCACACCCAGATTTTCTGATGTTAAACTATCGGAGCCTAGAGAGGAACTCTGATACGAGGGCAGGGAAAGTGTGCGTGTGTGCACACGAGTGTGGTTATTGTTTGCGTGTGTGGGTGAAACTAACTGTTCTAACTGCACAGTAAGACTTACTGTGGTCAGATTACCAGAAGATTTCATTTCAGTACTGCCACTTAGGACATTTTTCATTGTGCGAGCCAAGAAGTGGAAGTCATTCCTCTTTTCGGTAAACAGTGAAAAATGTACGTGTCGCTTTCAAACTTCTCCCTCAAATTACAGCTCGACAGAAGCCAAACATCACTTCTTATTGTTTGCCAAGAAAACAACATGTCTGAACCTCTAACTGCCCTTATTAAATGTTTTGGCTGGATGGAAATTGTACAAAGTGTACCTCGGAGCCACTTTGATCACGGTGACCTGGAAAGGTGATACGCCTCTATTTCACAAGCTCTCACTGACACCTGGGGAAACTGGATCTGTTGTTGTAGTCACCTGATCCACTCCAGCACTGTGCTAAAGACTTAACTTCTCCAGTTTCTGCTACGTACAAAAAGTCAAGCTGACTATTGGAACTGGAATATCTCATGGCTTGAGCTTCTGCTTTTTTCTTACCCACAAACCACTACTGGAGTGGAGTCACAAAGCTGTATGCTTTGCATGCATTATTTTATGAAAAGGCATTTCTGTAACTTCAAACCTGGAAACATAAAATGTTTTAATATATACAGTACCCGTCAAAGGTTTGGACACACCTACTCATTCAAGGGTTTTTCTTTATTTTTACTATTTTCTACATTATAGAATAATAGGGAAGACATCAAAACTATGAAATAACACATGGAATCATGCAGTATCCAAAAATATGTTAAACAAATCAAAATATATTTTATATTTGAGATTCTTCAATGTAGCCACCCTTTGCCTTGATGACAACTTTGCACACTCTTAGCATTCTCTTGACCATGCATTTCAATAATTTAATTTGTGGAATTTCTTTCCTTCTTAATGCGTTTAAGCCAATCAGTTGTGTTGTGACAAGGTAGGGGTGGTATACAGAAGATAGCCCTATTTGGTAAAAGACCAAGTCCATATTATGGCAAGAACAGCTGAAATAAGCAAAGAGAAACATCAGTCCATCATTACTTTAAGACATGAAGGTCAGTCAATCTGAAAAATTTCATGAACTTTGAAAGTTTCTTCAAGTGCAGTCGCAAAAACCATCAAGCGCTATGATAAAACTGGCTCTTTTGATGACCGCCACAGGAAAGGAAGACCCAGAGTTGCCTCTGCTGCAGAGGATAAGTTCATTAGAGTTACCAGCCTCAGAAATTGCAGCCTTCATGGTCAAATTGCTGCAAAGAAACCACTACTAAAGGACACCAATAAGAAGAAGAGACTTGCTTGGGCCAAGAAACACGAGCGATGGACATTAGACCGGTGGAAATCTGTCTTTTGGTCTAATGAGTCCAAATTTGAGATTTTTGTTTCCAACCACCGTGTCTTTGTGAGATGCAGAGTAGGTGAATGGATGATCTCTGCATGTGTGGTTCCCACCATGAAGCATGGAGGAGGAGGTGTGATAGTGTGGGGGTGCTTTCCTGGTGATACTGTCTGTGATTTATTTAGAATTCAAGGCACACTTAACCAGAATGGCTATCACAGCGATACGCCATCCTATCTGGTTTGCACTTAGTGGGACTATCATTTATTTTTCAACTGGACAATGACCCATCACACTTCCAGGCTGTGTAAGGGCTATTTGACCAAGAAGGAGAGGGATGGAGTGCTGCATCAGATGACCTGGCCTCCATCATCACCCGACCTCAAACCAATTGAGATGTTTTGGGATGAGTTGGACTGCAGAGTGAAGGAAAAGCAGCCAACAAGTGCTCAGCATATGTGGGAACTCATTCAAGACTGTTGGAAAAGCATTCTAGGTGAATCTGGTTGAGAGAATGTCAAAAGTGTACAAAGCTGTCATCAAGGCAAAGGGTGGCTACTTTTGAAGAATCTAAAATCTAAAATATATTTTGATTTGTTTAACACTTTTTTGGTTACTGCATGATTCCATGTGTTATTTAATAGTTCTGATGTCTTCACTATTATTCTACAATGTAGAAAATAGTAAAAACAAAGAAAAACCCTTGAATGAGTAGGTGTGTCCAATCTCTTGACTGGTACTGTATAAATAATAGTTTATTGCATCAAAGCTGACATATCGTTTAGAATAGAAATATGAGTTGTGTTTTATATATTGAAAAACATCTGTCTACAGACAAACAACATAACACAATCTGAAGTCATATGGGGCAGAGTCTTACAAGCATTGGGTGTGGATACGGTGGGATGTCATTCATGTTTGTGGAAATGTATGTAAATGTTAAGTTGTTTAGTTTTTTATCTAGGTATGTTTTAATTTTTGTCCAAAAGCAATCTCTGTTTCCTCTGACACTGACATGCAGGCACACTCAGACTGAGAAATGTCATGGTCAATAATTGACCATCTATGTTTGTGTTTTACACACCACACACACACACACACACACACACACACACACACACACACACACACACACACACACACACACACACACACACACACACACACACACACACACTTTCATGATGAGTTCCATTCAAAGACCTTTAAGTTTACGCAGATGGAACATTGTGGCACCCTGACACAGCAACCCAAAGTACACCAATCCAGTCCCAGTCATTCCTAACCAAATACATTTTCCACATCCGCATGATGACATACTGTGTAAAGGAATGTATAAAGTAATGAGAATTTCTGCAGAGAGAGTTTTATTTTTTTTTACATGTAATATACCCCTACTTAGTAGCATGTAATACATTGTTACATTTGATTGACTAACCAGGTACCCTCCATTCAGCGGTATTCGTCTCTTTCCATTACAACATGAAGGTCGCTCCTCATTTGATTGACTAACTAGGTACCCTCCATTCAGCGGTATTCGTCTCTTTCCATTACAACATGAAGGTCGCTCCTCATTTGATTGACTAACCAGGTACCCTCCATTCAGCGGTATTCGTCTCTTTCCGTTACAACATGAAGGTCGCTCCTCATTTGATTGACTAACCAGGTACCCTCCATTCAGCGGTATTCGTCTCTTTCCGTTACAACATGAAGGTCGCTCCTCATTTGATTGACTAACCAGGTACCCTCCATTCAGCGGTATTGGTCTCTTTCCGTTACAACATGAAGGTCGCTCCTCATTTGATTGACTAACCAGGTACCCTCCATTCAGCGGTATTCGTCTCTTTCCGTTACAACATGAAGGTCGCTCCTCATTTGATTGACTAACCAGGTACCCTCCATTCAGCGGTATTCGTCTCTTTCCATTACAACATGAAGGTCGCTCCTCATTTGATTGACTAACCAGGTACCCTCCATTCAGCGGTATTCGTCTCTTTCCATTACAACATGAAGGTCGCTCCTCATTTGCAAATGTCATACGTGCTTTAATGAGAGAGGTGCACTGTTCAGCCACAATGAAAGCTTTTCAGCCAGATTAAATGTATCACCATACACAACGTATCCTTACTCCTACCCCTATTGTGACATAATGGTTGTCTAGAAGACAAGCTCGTAGCTGAAGAACACTGTTAAGGAGATCAGCTTCAAAGAGAGGGGTGGTTTGCAGTCTCGCTTCGGATTTCCACCTGCTACACAGAGGTGTTGTCTTACCCGATTTCTATTCATTCACACAATGAGCAGACCTCGTCTTTCCCAGTAACCAGAGTCCAGACCAGACTCTTGTTTTCCCGCTCATCCGATATGTGCATGTTGCTTCCTTCAGAACACGGCCTTGGACCAGCGCCAGACGCTGGATTTCTCAGCTTTCTATTTTCTTTGTCTGAACGGTATACGTTCCAAGAAACCATTTTAGATAAATGTTTAGGCCTAACCACCCTTCGCGCATTACACTGCCTTTCTCATGATATGTCAATGCCTCACCTTGTTACAGCGAATTGAATTGTACCCCGTAATTCTCTTGTCAGACTCCAGGAGCCACAAATGAGCAGTTGGATCAAACAGGGAGCATATTTTGGCTCATATTGTCCATCAGCCCACAGACTGTTATGTCTGTCCGTACTGTATGTGTGGAGCTATGGGGATTGTTTCTAGTGCACTTGACGATCATAACAGTGAAGAAATCATCATGATGCTTGTGTATAATAATAATAATAATTATAATTATTATTATTATTATTATTATTATCTTGTTTTCAGGGTGTTGTCTGTGTATGTGTGTCAGTGTGTCTGTGTCTGTGTTCCTAACAGTAAAATAACCTGTTGCTAGGGGATATTGTCTGTTTGTTTTCAAGGTTTCTTCTTCAGTGTGTGTGTGTGTGTGTGTGTGTGTGAGAGACAGGGAAGAAGCATGATGATACTAGTGTACATTGTCTTTTTCATGATGTTATATCATCTGTTGTTTTCAGGGTTTCTTTCTGACGGTGTCCCCAGAGTCAATCCTGAAAGTGGCGAAGCACGCGTCTGAAAACAACAAGATCTTTAGCCTCAACCTCTCAGCTCCCTTCATCAGCCAGTTCTTCAAGGAGGCCATGATGAAGGTCATGCCGTACGTCGACATCTTGTTTGGCAACGAGACGGTGAGTGAAATGGGCCTTCCCCCTGGATTTATGTATTCTGTTTACACAGTTCGACAACATATTATTCTGGTTTAGTGAGAGAGCGTTTGTAAGCTGGCCAGGTAAGAACTAACGGTTGGCTGTGGTTGCGTAATGTGTTTTTCAAGAGGTTGTGTCAATGCCACCACATCGCTATCTACTTATTGAGCTAGAGAGATGGAAAGAGTCTGGCAGTTTGAGCATTATGTCATTTGTCCCTGTCAAATAATTACATATCATGTCCTCTCATCTTGTTGAAAGGAAAATGGAGTACACCGTCCATGGGATTGGTACATCTATTATTGGGCGTTTAAATTAATGCTATCTAGCCATTGATTCTCAAAGAATGTAACTTACAAATGCTTCATGAGCTAAGTTTAACTATCATACACCTGTAAACAATGGAATTGCCTGTTGCAATGGAATCAATAGAATAGTGCCAAAAGTGTAAAGCACGCCCACCTGACATTCCAGGCTGGCTAAAGCAAATGCTCAAACCATTTGAACCCATGTCAGGAAGTCCCCCTCTAACAGGGATAGACAGGCTTGGGGTTAACTTGGGGTTCCAGCAAACAGCAGAGCTGGAGACATACTGCACCTCTGGGGGGAGAGCTTTGGACTGTCTCTCCGCCTTCCTCTGTCTTCCCCACTACCCCCTACTGTTAAAGCTATTAAACATACAGGGCCTTATTTGGATCGAGATGTAGTCCACAGACTTGAGGAGGAATTGGAGGATACCATCTCAACATCAGACACAGGATTTATTGCTTTTGCTGACTTCACCCCTACTTCTCCTTGTAATTGCGGCAAGGAATGATTCTATGAGGTTGCGTCGCAAATTGGCAGCATATTCATATTCCCTATGGGGTCAAAGGTTGTGAACTATATAGGGAATAAGGTGCCATTTGGGGTGCATGCAGCCTAAAAGCCTACACAAGCCAGTAAATGTTATTTATTTTCGGGTGGGTGGGTGTTAGCCACTGTAACTGTACTGGTTAAGGTATGTTACCACTGTACTGGTTAAGGTATGTTACCCACGGCACCAGTCATTACATCATTATAACGTTAGCTTGTGTTGAAAGAGCTGTGAAGGGGTGTTTGTGAAACAACGCCGTTACTGTGTTCTGTGGGACAAGTGAAGGACGTTTCCAGTAAACATCATCCCTTGATATGGTTTACAAAATTCTGGTAACTTTTACAAAAATTCCCAGCTTTACCAGAAATCCCAGTCGGAGGATTAACTCCCTGCACAGTTAGAGAATCCTCTAACTGGGAATTCTTGAAAACCTAGGAATTTTCCGACCCTATGCTTTAAAGACCTTAAAGGAAGTAGAAGATTTCCTCTTTGAGTGTTTTGACACCTCTTGACTGCTCATATGGTTAGACCGTGGCCTCCTGTGGTGCGTTGCAGTGGGGAGCCAGTCAGGGTTGGAGCTGCTTGGCAGTGCATGATGAGTGACAGGCAACAGGACTGCCTCAGCCATGAAACACACACTTTTTCATGTCGTCTGACCATAACACTGCCTGGAGTTTGATAAACGGCATTGGCACTTGGATTGGTCAGTGTCGAAAAACGGAAGTGTAGGTAGAAAAGTAGCTCGTATCTACGGTAAAATATGGTGGTTAATCTTTGATGTTATGGGGATATTTTGCTTGATGTTTTAGGGGTAAATTTACATTTCACATTTTAGTCATTTAGCAGATGCTCTCATCCAGAGCGACTTACAGTAAGTGCATTCATCTTAAGCTAGGTGAGACAACCACATATCACAGTCAAATATACAGGTAGGGTTGCACATTTTAGGCCATATTTAATATTAATACCATTTAAATGTTGATGTTTTTTGCATTGGATATATTTACCATATCATATGGAGACAGAAACATAAACATTTTACAAATGTAACTTTAATTAAATGAAAAATAATTAAATGTCTGATGATGTCTAATCATTTTCACCTCGAATAGAAGTAGAGGGACTTTTGTCAGAGGTTGCTTGTTGTGAGCACTGAGGGAACTTTATGCACTTGGCCAGATGATTCTGCATCTTTGTTGCATTCTTCACATACTGTATGATTTGGCACAGTATTTGCAAATGTACACAGCTTTTTCTTCTACATTAGCTGCAGTGAAATGTCTCCACATATCAGATGGTGCATGTGGCATTTTCCTGTATATATATATATATATATACACAATTCCATGTACAGATAAATAGTTAAGCAGTTAGATTAAACAACTCCTTTGTAAGATAAATGTTTTGATAAATGAAACGTGTATGGAAACAGGTGAATTAACACTCCTCAGTTAGCAGGCTCAAGCAAGCTAAAACCCACACGTTAGCAAAAACTAACTAGCAGAAATTGTTAAGTTAGAAATTATTTAATTACACTTTGCTGTAGGCTACTATTTACTAGTTAACAAAAAAGAATGTATGTCATATAAAATATATTCACCCCACCCAGTATTGTAATCAAAAGCATGTAGTCCTTGGCTCAGACAGTGTAGTAGTGTGGGCTCAATAGCATCTTATTAGTGTGCAAGAGCTTGAGAATCAGCTGTACATGTGATGGAAGAATGCACTGTGCATGCAGAGGGTTGCAATTCCATTGAATTGTGAATAGTTTAACCAAAATATGCCACATGCCCAAGAATTGCCTTATGTGTATCCCACAAAAAAAGGTTCACTGTTATAAGCTAACATTTTTGATGAATTTAAGCAAAATTCCCCAAATCAAAGGGCTTAACTTCCCATGGAAAATTTTTGGAAAACTTCTGGAAATTTACCAGAAAGTTTCCGACCCTTTGCAAGCCTATATACAGGACACGAACATCCCATTCCAGCTAAACAATGGATTTTGCTAAAAATCTCAAATCTATGCATAAATAAATCTGATAACAGTAATATGAATAAGTTTTGGACATAAACTATTCATTTGCAGTATTTATTTTATACAGTATTTTTTGCTCTTCATCAAGAGTGTCAATAATGATGGACCTGACTGTATAGCATATGTTTGTCTCAGTGCCTTGTATGTAAGGGATAAATGTTCTGAACATTTATAATATATGCCATTTATCCAAAGCGACTTAGTCAAGTGTGCATACATTTTACATATGGGTGGTCCCGGAATCTAACCCACTACCCTGGCGTTACAAGCGCCATGCTCTACCAACTGAGCTACAAAGGACCATTAACTTGGAAATAATGGATGATGACGCAGTGGGACGAGATGGAGCAGAGTCCCTTAGTGTAGTAAAGGTGCTGTACATACCTCATTAGCGTAGTAAAGGTGCTGTACATACCTCATTAGCATAGTAAAGGTGCTGTACATACCTCATTAGCGTAGTAAAGGTGCTGTAAATACCTCATTAGCATAGTAAAGGTGCTGTACATACCTCATTAGCGTAGTAAAGGTGCTGTACATACCTCATTAGCGTAGTAAAGGTGCTGTACATACATCATTAGCATAGTAAAGGTGCTGTACATACCTCATTAGCGTAGTAAAGGTGCTGTACATACCTCATTAGCGTAGTAAAGGTGCTGTACATACATCATTAGCATAGTAAAGGTGCTGTACATACATCATTAGCGTAGTAAAGGTGCTGTACATACCTCATTAGCGTAGTAAAGGTGCTGTACATACCTCATTAGCGTAGTAAAGGTGCTGTACATACCTCATTAGCGTAGTAAAGGTGCTGTACATACATCATTAGCATAGTAAAGGTGCTGTACATACCTCATTAGCGTAGTAAAGGTGCTGTACATACCTCATTAGCGTAGTAAAGGTGCTGTACATACCTCATTAGCGTAGTAAAGGTGCTGTACATACCTCATTAGCGTAGTAAAGGTAATGTACAGAACCAAGGCCTTTATCCCGCTTATATCACAGTTGCCAACAAACAATACTAAAGCACATATTTACCGGTATAAATAACATGTTTTCAATCATACTTTCATTTTAATAAGTGAATTCATTCTTTCTCGTCTTTCCACAAAATCTGGTTTTTAGTTCTATCAACAGGAATAGAACTAACATTATTCTTTCTGTTCTACAGACATAGACACGACCCAGTTGTTTGTTCATTTTTATTCGGTTGTCTGGCAAGTAGCATAGAACGGTTTGCCTTCTCGTCAGGAGATCACATGCATATCAAACACTAGGATAGCTAAATAATTTGTTGCTAGCAAACCTGACAATATCAGTTGCTGAAAACTGCTGGTCAAGCTAGAAAGATATGGGAGGATTTGACAACATAGCTCCACTTGCATCATGACTGCAACATTGAATGACTGGAGAAATTCATGCTCATCCCATCACTCACCACGCACTTTAAGCCATCAGATGTGTCTGCAAAAACAAATAAATGACAGCTAGCTAACTAGCATAGTTTTTCTTGTTGGACCTGCGTTTACAATGTATCCAATATCGGTTTGTGTGGTTGCTGGTTTAGCTTTCTGTAACTTTGTAGCAAGTACAGTCTGCATGTGATAATTAGGTGTCCTGTATATCTGTCCCAGAGACATCCAACTGTCTCGTTATGTGGTTTTATTGCCAATTCTAGAATGCCCTTCTAGCCAATCAGAAACGAGTATTCAACAACGCTGTGGTGTAAACAGGTTTATTTAACTTTTGCATCGGTGAAGTGTAACGGATTATATTGACATCGACAGATTTAAGAGTATTACACATTGATCCAAGTTTAGTATTTTAAATCACCTTAATTACACACAATCAGAGTTAATCACTATTGTGTTGCCTGCTGATCCTGTTGAAGTGTATGTGTGTGTGAGCCCGACTGTGTGTTACCTGCTGCTGAGGTGTGTATGTGTGTGAGAGATTGTGCCTTAGTATATTGTGCTGCTGTAACTCTATCCTGCTGCTACTTGTTTGACCCTTAGTCTGGCCTATCATAGACAGCCTTTCTCTCTCTCTTGTTCTCGCTCCCTGTCTCTCTCTTTTCTTTAACAACCTTCAAACCCCACACACACACACACACGCACGCACTCTAAACCAAAGAGCTGTTGGTCTCCTACACTGCCTGTGTGTCTACAGCTGGGGGCCACTGCCAGTGGATGGTGAGGCTAGAGAGATGGAGCTGTGAGTGCGTACAGTCACACATCAGACAGCGCTGCCTGCTCCACTTGATTGGCAAACGTAGTGTGATAACCTGGCAACAGCAAAGGCCTAATTAAGTCCTCTCCTCCCTTCTCTCTCTTTGTCCTTCTCTCTTTCTTTCTCTCTTCCTCCCCTTACCTCTCATCCCCTCCTCTCCTCTCTCTCTCTCTCCTGACATGAAGCCATTCAGGTCATCACCATTTCTCTCTGTTTAATAGCCACAGCTAATTAGTTTCCAATGAGGGAGTCATTACCACCTGAAAAAATTGACCATATGCCAGAGGATTCATTTGCCGATAAAATTATCAGACAATTTGGTTTTGCCGTTTGAGCGTACCGACGAGATAAACCACACAATGGAGTCGAGGGACCGAAAGGGAAAAGGATTGGGCAATTAGGCTAACGTTAGCCTTGGATTTATATTGTGGGAATTTAGATGTGCATCCCAAATGGCACCCTATTCCCTATATATTGCACTACTTTGGACCAGAGTCCTATGGGCCCTCGTAAAAAAGTAGCGAACTTAATAGGGAATAGGGTGTAATTTGGGACGCATTTTGACATATCATAGTTAGAGAAATGGAACGATTAATTGAGACAGAATTAATCACCCTGACTGTTTCCTTAAGCCACCATGATTCATAGCGCTTCAATTTAGATTGTTTCTAGTAATTGGGGCTTTTTGGTTCAGCCCTAAAAACGGGAACATAGAAGCAAAACGGTTTTAACAGTTTAAAATAATGTTCTTCCCTCATAAAAAAAACTGCAATGCTTCTACAGAGGAAGAGGCTTTAGGATTATACCCACAGCCAATTAAAATGTCTCCCCTGTTCCTCACACAGCCTTGCATATCATAGACAGCCTCCCTCTCCACCTCCACCTTTTCCCCCTCCCCCTGTCTCTCTCCCTCCCTTTGTCATTTACATTATAGGCCTATAGCCCATCTGCCCCCATACGGGGAGCTCCTTCCAGCCTCGTCCAATCCATTCAGCACCTCCACTCTCCTCTGCTCTCAGGGGGAGCTTATTTATGTGGGCCAAAGCCCCACCTTCCAAACGACAAACGAGAAGCCACCAACCATTGTAATTGAATACTCAATAGGCGAGCCATTTAAAAAAGGGGGAAATAGCATATTGCTAACATATTAATATACCCTGCCCTGGCGAAGGAACCATCATCATTCCAGTGTTCAAGCTGTTTTTAAAGAGCATTTAGCCCAAGTGCTCCCATGTTCCTATAAAATGAGTAAATTACATATTTTTCTTGTTCTTTATCTTTTGCCTCTGTTGTAGTTCCTATGTTATGAATGTTTCCCCACATATTATTGTCTGTGTGGTTGATCTTGTTTATTTTTCAGCCCTTCCGTTATCTAGGTGGAGGAATACAAGTAGTTCTACAGAGGGTTATTGTCATGAAAATATCCTCAGGCGTTTCAACCCCCCACCCTGTTGTCTCGCTCTCTCGTTCTCTCGCTCTGTGTGGGGTAATGATTTTTCCAGGACAGCTGTAGTGGGTGTCTGTGTGGAAAAGGCACACAGACTGAGAGGCAGTGGAGAGAGATATACAGGGCAATATCAGACCTGGGTTCAAATACTTTGTAGTGTTTGCTCTAGTCTGCCTGGAGTGCCAGGTGGGCGGGGTTTCCAATGTTCTTTTTACTCGTTATTGTTATTCATTTTTCACTGTATTTATTCCTCGTCACTATTTTTTATCTTTAGCTCTGCATTGTTGGAAAAGGACAGGTTAGTAAGCATTTCACTGTTCGTCTACACCTGTTGTTTACGAAGCATGTGAAAACTTTGATTTGATTTGGAACCAAAACTATTGGTTCCATTGCAACAGGCAAGTCAACAACTCAATCACAGCTAATGTATTTGAAATTATTTCAAATAGTACTTGAACCCAGGTCTGGATAGATATACGGGGGGTATGGCCGTGGTGTTTCTCTTCGCCAACATCTCTAGCGGTATGATTCATCATCCTGGCTTTGTTTGTTTGATGGACTGCTAGGAAGCCTTATTTCCACGCTGAGGCCTATTGCTGAGAGAGAGAGAGAATATCCCCTTGACAGCTCACCCACAGTGGTCTGGAGATGTGCTTCTTAGCTTGGAGAAATATCCTGTAGGTCAACCGGCCGGTCGGTCGGTCAGTCTCACTGGCTAAAACAAAGATGTGGAAGACAGATTCATTTATAACTGAAACATCCTCCTCTTTTAAAGCTCATCTCTCTCTCCCTACCTCCCTCTAAGTTTCCTCTGAGGATAGTAGGCGGAGACATTAACCTCTGTGTTTACACCAAGGCCTGACGCTATCCAACTGGGAGGCCTGATTCCATATAGAAATTAGATATCAGTCTGGGGGCCATAAGAAAGCATCAGTTTACGGCCAGTTTGAGACCTCTAGTTTACACCATACTTGACCATGCCCCTCCTTCCCTATGTACATAGAGTTACTGAACACTGGTCACTTTAATAATGTTTCCATACTGTTTTACCCACTTTATATGCATATACTGTATTTTAGTCAAGGCTGCTGCTGTACATACCTCATCCTAAATAACTACTGCTGTACATACCTCATCCTAAATAACTACTGCTGTACATACCTCATCCGAAATAACTACTGCTGTACATACCTCATCCGAAATAACTACTGCTGTACATACCTCATCCTAAATAACTACTGCTTACTGCTGTACATACCTCATCCTAAATAACTACTGCTGTACATACATCATCCTAAATAACTACTGCTGTACATACCTCATCCTAAATAACTACTGCTGTACATACCTCATCCGAAATAACTACTGCTGTACATACCTCATCCTAAATAACTACTGCTGTACATACCTCATCCTAAATTTTTATTTTTATTTTAACCTTTATTTTACTAGGCAAGTCAGTTAAGAACAAATTCTTATTTACAATGACGGCCTAGGAACAGTTGGTTAACTGCCTTGTTCAGGGGCAGAACGACAGATTTTTACCTTGTCAGCTTGGGGATTCAATCCTGCAACCTTCCAGTTACGGGCCTAACACTCTAACCACTAGGCTACCTGCCGCCCCAATTTAATAATGTTTCCATACTGTATTTTAGTCAAGGCTGCTGCTGTACATACCTCATCCTAAATAACTACTGCTGTACATACCTCATCCTAAATAACTACTGCTGTACATACCTCATCCGAAATAACTA
The DNA here is from genome assembly GCA_023634145.1 of Thymallus thymallus. Taxonomy (NCBI): domain Eukaryota; kingdom Metazoa; phylum Chordata; class Actinopteri; order Salmoniformes; family Salmonidae; genus Thymallus; species Thymallus thymallus. The sequence continues at coordinate 17,485,870 of CM042388.1, read as the reverse complement.
CTGCTGTACATACCTCATCTTAAATAACTACTGCTGTACATACCTCATCCTAAATATCTACTGCTTACTGCTGTACATACCTCATCCTAAATAACTACTGCTGTACATACCTCATCCTAAATAACCACTGCTGTACATACCTCATCCTAAATAACTACTGCTGTACATACCTCATCCTAAATAACTACTGCTGTACATACCTCATCCTAAATAACTACTGCTGTACATACCTCATCCGAAATAACTACTGCTGTACATGCCTCATCCTAAATAACTACTGCTGTACATACCTCATCCTAAATAACTACTGCTGTACATACCTCATCCGAAATAACTACTGCTGTACATACCTCATCCTAAATATCTACTGCTTACTGCTGTACATACCTCATCCTAAATAACTACTGCTGTACATACCTCGTCCGAAATAACTACTGCTGTACATACCTCATCCGAAATAACTACTGCTGTACATACCTCATCCGAAATAACTACTGCTGTACATACCTCATCCTAAATAACTGCTGCTGTACATACCTCATCTTGCCCTTTGCTTAGTGGTGTTGTAGACTCTGGGGCCTTTCAGAACAGATGTATACATACATATATATATATATATATATATAGTATCAGTCAGTATCTGGTGTGGCCACCAGCTGCATTAAGTACTGCAGTGCATCTCCTCCTCATGGACTGCACCAGATTTGCCAGTTCTTGTTGTGAGCACTGATGGAGGGATTGTGCGTTCCTGGTGTAACTCGGGCAGTTGTTGTTGCCATCCTGTACCTGTCCCGCAGGGGTGATGTTCGGATGTAGCGATCCTGTGCAGGTGTTGTTACACGGGGTCTGCCACTGCGAGGACGATCAGCTGTCTGTCCTGTCTCCCTGTAGCGCTGTCTTAGGTGTCTCACAGTACAGACATTGCAATTTATTGCCCTGTCCTCATCTGCAGTCCTCATGCCTCCTTGCAGCATGCCTAAGGCACATTCACGCAGATGGGCAGGGACCCTGGGCATCTTTCTTTTGGTGTTTTTTAGAGTCAGTAGAAAGGCCTCTTTAGTGTCCTAAGTTTTCATTACTGTGACCTTAATTGCCTACCGTCTCTAAGCTGTTAGTATCTTAATGGCCATTCCAGATGTGCATGTTCATTAATTGTTTATGGTTCATTGAACAAGCATGGGAAACAGTGTTTAACCCCTTTACAATGAAGATCAATGAAGTTATTTGGATTTTTACGAATTATCTTTGAAAGACAGGGTCCTGAAAAAGGGGCGTTTCTTTTTTTTCTGAGTGCGTGTGTGTGTACAGTGCAGCATACCTAACAATTCAGAACAATACTCACACATTCCCAAAATTTGAACAAAGAAATATCAGATCAGAACGGAGTATGACATGGGAATTTGTGTGTATTGTTCTGAATTGTTAGGTATGCTGCACTGTTGGAGCTAGGAACATAAGCATTAAGTTGCACCTGTGACAACATCTGCAAAATATGTGTACGCGACCAATAAACTTTGATTTGACTCTCAGCGAACCGGAACAATCGCCATGTGCCATCGGATAGGAAAAAGCATTTAAAAAATTAGACACTCCGCATTTTGTGTCTTTCACGACTGACTTTTAATTTAATGTACTGTGTCTCCATCTGTGGTGATGAGCACAAGGCCTGCGTTGCTGTGTTCAGTAGTAGGTTGACCTTCGGCGTGTGATGTACAGTCAATATGACTCGTATGGTGAGTCATACCAACACATTAGCCGAGCAGGATCGCTAAATGTGTCCGCGATTGTTTTTAATTGAATAGTACATCACATGACGTACCATTGCAAGATGTTACAGCAGCTTCTACATATTAAAACCACCGCTAATATCGGCCAGCCACCTTCCTAATATTGAGTTGCATCCCCCCTTTGCCCTCAGAACAGCCTCAATTCATCAGGGCATGAACTCTACAAGGTGTTGAAAGCGTTCTACTGGGATGCTGGCCCATGTTGACTCCAATGCTTCCCACAGTTGTGTCAAGTTGGATGTCCTTTGGGTGGTGGACCATTCTTGATACACACAGGAAACTGGTGAGCATAAAAAACCCAGCAGTGTTGCAGTTCTTGACACAACCCGGTGGGCCTGACACCTACTATCATACCCCATTCAAAGTCACTTAAATCTTTTGTCTTGCCCATTCACCCTCTGAATGGCACACATACACAATCCACGTCTGTTGTCTCAAGGCTTAAAAATACATATTTAACCTGTCTCCTCCCTTTCATCTACACTGATTGAAGTGGATTTAACAGGTGACATCAACAAGGGATCATAGCTTTCACCTGGTCAGTCTGTCATGGAAAGGGTTTGGATTTTTTATAAACCTTTATTTATCCTGGAAGTCCCATTGAGGTCAGAAGACATATTTTACAAGGGAGACCTAGCCAAGAGGTCGCAGTTGTAAATGAGAACTTGTTCTCAACTGGCCTACCTGGTTAAATAAAGATGAAAAAAAAAAAAAGAGGACATTAAAACATCATTCACCCACAGTGCTGTACTGTACATCTAAAGTGTCTCTCTCTTTGGGCTCTGGCCTGTCTGTTTGAGAGTCATAATGGCACTTTGGTAGCCAGCATGTCTCCAGCAGTCACCAGAGGAGCCCAGGCTAACCACTGTAATCTACAGTCGAGGGGCCGGCTCCCGGATCTCCAGGAATGAACCAGAAAATATTTGAAATTGCCAGGGTTAAAAGAGGGGTCTGTAGTGTTCTCGGTGGTGGTAGTGTCACGGAAACACATAGAGCCATCTTAACAAGTAGGCTGATACACACAAACCCACACACGCAAGCGTGCACACTCACAAACACTCACCGTGTGAAGGAGAAGAAGAGACATCAGGAGATAGTGCTGCTGGGAGCAGGTCAGTAGATGCCTGAGCTCAGCTGGCTTCTGAAGCCCATGTTTTTCTGTCACAGCAGGAGAAGAAGAGAAGAGTACAGGAGGAGTGCAGGATGTCAGCTTTTTGCTACTGGAAAAGACTGTAGTAGGGTCCCAAATGGCACTATGCTCTATATAGTGCACTACTTGTGAAACGTAGAGCCTATACCTCGGGCTCTAATACACTATACCTTGGGGCCCCAGGCTCTGATACTCTATACCTCGGGGCCCTGGGCTCTGATACCCTGTACCTCGGGGCCCCGGGTTCTGATACCCTGTACCTCGGGGCCCCGGGCCCTTATGATGCCTAACCTTTCCTGCTTTTTAGATCTAGTGGAACTGAGGCCCCTGGCTGCCAGCTGCTGGGTTCTCCCTCCTCTCTCTGACCCGTGATCTTGTCTTATCTACAGTGTGTTGGCTTGGCAGAGACCACTGGCCTTTGTTATTGTCTTCCCACGCTTCAGGGAATACAGTATAGGCCTAGTCATTTTTTCCAATGTGTTGCTTGTCTTGTATAGGGTTTGTCTCTTAGTAAGTGGAATGTTATCCGCAGGGATGAGAAAGGAGGTTGTCCAGTTCTCTACTATGAAAAAGTGATTTTTGCAACTCTGGAATGTTTGAGAGCCAGACACAAATATGATTTTCTTAATATGACAAATTCCCTCAAATGTTCTGATATTGGTCAGATTTCTATAGATGATCAATGACTAAATGTATTTGTTTTTTTCCCACCAGCTATTATAATATCAAAGGAATGTTACTTTCCTCTGAGGATGCAGTCTTGGATTTGTCTGAGAAACGTCACTTAGCCACTACTGCCCACTAATACTGCTACTCACACTAGAACTGAAGTGAATTAGCTGTTGTTTTGACCTTAATTATTGTGGGTCTGTTTGATTGCATCATGCCAAGTATTTCCTTTTTAGAAAAGCCCTGTGGATGTTTTCCTCCGTCTGTCTGCTCTGTAGAACCTGTCACATGCTAACTGTGTGCACGCATGTGAAATTATTTGGCTTTCCATCTGGCGTGGGGCCATCTTCTGCCACATCAACAGATAACACGCTGGACATCTTAATTTTCACACGGCCAATTTATTCTAACAAAAATCCTCTCATCTCTCCGCTCACACACACACCCACACACACAAATGGTTTGAATTATTAATCCCCGACAGGGTAGATAGAGCCGCGCTGAAATGGCATCCTATTTCCTACATGGTCCACTATTTCTAACAATAGCCCTATGGTCCATGGTCAAACGTAGTGCACTATGTAGGGAATAGGGTGCCATTCAGGACGCAGACAAGATCTTTGTTTCTCATTAGGAGTTAAATAGAGCAGATATAAGTGTTCATTATACGCAGGAGAGGATGGTTGTTGTCAACCTGGGTTCAAGTACTACGTGAACTCTAAGGTGTTTTCCTTAGCCAGTCTGGAGTGCCAAGTGGGTGGGGTTTACACTTCTGGGACTAAAGTATTTGAAATTATTTGAAATAGTATTTTTAGCCCAGACATAGTTGCTGTTTTCCACGCACCCTCAGTGAGATCGAACCCCCCCCCCCCCCCCCCCGAAAACATCCTGTTTTCAGGGATACATTATCTTCAACCTAGCTTCCTTTTCCCCTGAAAAGCGGAGGTGAGGTTTATTTTATGCCTGCTACGTTAGGTTATTGTCCTCATAGAGTGGCTGGTTACGGTTTGTTTCCTTGAATGTTTGGTCCGTTCTCTAGACTTATCAAGACCAAACAAATCTACGTTGGAATCAGATGACGACGAGGTTCTGATCATCAGAATTTTCTTCCTATCTGATTTGACTTTTAGTTAATTAGATCATCGGATTCTGATCAGAATGTTGTCTTACAGTATCTGATTTTATATAACCATCCATAGTTTACGTATCAGTCCTTGACAGAGAGATGGTTAGTTTTCTGTCTTCTGACAGCCTGCAGTCCTGTGCTGCTCACATGTTAAATGATGGAGACATTTTAGAGGCCCTTACTGCTGATAAGGCATTCTCACTGAGAAGCTCCCTGGCTCATTGCACAGAACTACTGCTATTGCCATAGAAATATAATCTATAGAACAGGTTTTCCCCATCCAAGTCAATATGAGAGGTTTTGTCCATTCTAGGAGTGGGAACCCATTCAAGTTGACGTGAGGGGATTTTTCTTCCGTTCTAGGGATTCTATTTCTATGTCTGCTGCTGCCGCTGCTTTCATTAGACTTAAAGGAACATAATGTATCGGAGCCTTATTCAGTTCACTACACCATGAGGTTAGGATATATCCTGTTCTAACAAACTCTATGCAAACCTGTTTCCTCTCAATGATCGCTATCATCGTGAGATATTTATATACTGCACAGGTTTCCGATTGTTTAACCTTTGGAGCTCTGCTGTAACTGGAGGTATTGGTGCTGCCCCAAGGGCTTGTTAAAGAGACCTCACTGCCTGGCCTTTTAGATGGTGAGATTAGATGGTGAGAGTGGTGTTATAATTGGAGGCTGTTATTGTAGACGTGTAATACACAGTATACAGTGGAGTCCAGAATTATTGGATCTGTTGATAAAGATTAGCAAAAAAGACTGTAAAATAAATCTTACAAATACTGAGCTATATTGTATGCTAATTTCTTTTTTTACAATTATATTCTATTATACTAATACAATTGCTCAGATAAAGATTGTTTAACAAGTAATAAAAGAAAAATGTACAAAAAAAAGATAAAATTATTGTATCCTATGAGATCGGAGAACACATTAGGAGGGAGCTTAGAACATTCCTCCATACAGAATCTTTCCAGATCCTTGAAATAATACGGTCTGCGCTTATGGACTGCCATCTTCAAATCAAACCACAGGTTTTAAATGGGGTTTGGAGACTGATTTAACCATTTATTTATGGAGTTTGATCTGTGCTTGGGGTTATTGTCTTGCTGGAAGATCCACTTGTGGCTAAGTTTCAGCCTCCTGGCAGAGGCAACCATGTCTTTGGCAAAAAATCTCCTGGTACTGGATAAAGTTAATGATGCCATTGACCTTAACAAGGGCCCCAGCATCAGCGGAAGCAAAATATCCCCATAACAAGATCCACCACCATATTTTACAGTAGGTATGGAGTTCTGTTCTACACCTGTATCTTTCTTTTGACTCCAAACCCACCACTGGTGGGCGTGGCCAGACTGTAAAATAGATAGATGATTCCTCACGAAGCTAGAACAAAACAAGACCATGATTTGGGGGATTTTTCACAAAATGTAAACCATAGAAGGGTCCTTTGGATGAAGGATTGTTGACATATTTGATATTTGTATCTTTAAACATAATAAATAAATTATTAATTAAAGTTTGAACATTTGTGACATTTTGGGCTTTAGCTACAGTAGGCCTCCTTTAAGACTCCATAATGTTTTATAGGTTCTATAAAGCAAACATTTGTGTCACATGATGCTTTACTGCTTGATCTGTTGTATGAGTAGTATTTTAATTCCCAAAACTATTTTCTTACATTTATTTATGAATAAATGAGAACATAAAATTTGTTATTTGGCTATATTTTTTATATATATTGTTGCACATAATATACTCCACAGGCATATCAAAGTTCCATAGTGGGATCTCAGCTAGTTTCAAAGTTATGGCCCATTTTATACAGAGGAAGCCCTCCTTTTACTTTGCACATCCTACAAATCACAACAGAGGGCAACCATGTTTAATTCATGTTCACATTTACTCTGTTGGTATTGGTTACAAATAGATCATAACTATAAAAGTAGCAGAGATCCCACTCTGGAACTTTGATATGCCCGTGGAGTATATTATGTGCAATAATATATAGAAAAAAACTACATTTGCCAAATCTTCATATTTATATTTGTCAAGATTCATAAAATAATGCAGGAAAATTGTTATTGAAATCAAAATACTACTCATATTATTGAGCAAGCGGTAAAGCTTCAATTATACTTTTAGATACAAATGTCAACAATCCTTCCTCCAAAGAACTAAAAGTGCAGTAACTGCAGTCGACTATAGTATTTTGGACTCAGTAATAGCAGAATAAATGCAGTGTACTGCAGTTGAACTGTATTTAAACTGCACTCTAACTGTAGTTGCAAAATAACTGCAGTAAAAAGAGGTAGTCGACTGCAGTTATACTGCACTCTGACTGCAATCTTCTTTCGTAAGGGAACACTACAATTCCCTCCTATACACAGTATTTGTTTGCATATTATCACAGTATTTATTGACATTATCACAATGTTTATTTACATTGTCCCAGTATTTTCTATATTATATGTTTAGTTATATTTCAAAATAAAAAACCCACTTATGGTTAACATACATTAATCAGATGCTTTCAATCAGTTCCCACAGGCAGTAAGAAGGATGTTTGCGTGTGTGTGTGTGTGTGTGTGTGTGTGTGTGTGTGTGTGTGTGTGTGTGTGTGTGTGTGTGTGTGTGTGTGTGTGTGTGTGTGTGTGTGTGTGTGTGTGTGTGTAGCGTGTGCGTGCGTTAGTGTTTGCGCATGTGTGCGTGTTTTCTCGGCTGTTTGTCGCATGTCATGCTTGAGCAGGAATGTTGCATTCATTCTGCAGGGAGCTCCAGGAGTCCTCGGCTCAGAGCAGATCATTTACCTACTACCTAATCTGTCCTCCACAGACACGCACGCACGCACACACACAGCCCTCCGTTTGGCTGTGGGGAGGGAGGGAGGGAGGGGGGGGGTCACTATCAGACCAGCCACATTATCATATTAATAATCACCTGCACTACTTATCAATACACACATCTTCAGTGTGGCAGGCAGCTCACACACACTGACACTCACACAGCAATACAGCAGCTGAACTAACCCCATTCTGGGCTCTGACATACAGTAAGGATGTGTCCCAAATGGCAACCTGCTCCCTGTATAGGGCCATGATCAAAATGAGTGCACTATATACAGTAGGGAATAGGGTGCAATTTAGGACTCAACCTAAGAGCATGACTGACCCTGAGGCCACTTCAAGGGCACTACACTCACCCTACTGCTGCTGCTTTTGCTACACACACACACACACACACACTATAATGTATGCTGTACGTATGAGTGTTTGGAAGCAGCACTTGAGCTGAATGCCAGGTGTTGTTTTTGTTGTTACTGTTCATTTATTAAAGCTGCTAAAGATGCTGAGGATCACTGGCACCTCCAGGGTTGAATCAAGAGGAACTGACAGGCATGACATAGAATTAGAATTCAAACAGAAATAGAATGCACTGCAGTCAGTCAGTATTCTATTGTCAACTGAATCTTTGATTTGCAACTGCTCTTACTTTGAGGCATTCTAGCATTATACCCGGCACTAAACTACTATGTTCTGTTCTATTACTTTTTTTGGACATTCTATCTAAACTTTTGATGAGTCAGTCAAAGGCAATGTTTTCTGTACATCGATCAATTTAATAATCAGTATTTTTACTGTCCCTCAGCCCTGTTAAATCGCTCTCCCTCTTGGTTACTTGGTGTAGGCCTCATCACAGACAGATGAGGAATACTTGGTAACCTTGTCGGACCGCAGGCTATTTCAAAACCAATCTTCAACAATATAAATGTTGTTCTTTTTTAAATCGACCCAACCAATACACAAACTCAAACACCCCTCAAAACAGCTTGTTATTTAAATGCCCACAGAAGGACAAAATAGAACAGAAGTATCGTTGTAAATAACTTGTCCTGCCTTTCTCTTCCCCCAATGTCAAACACAATTCAGTTTCTGCCTCGGCATCAGTTCGGGCTAACACGGTCAACCAAATGCCTATTTTCCGAATGGCCTGAGGTAGGGAGTTACACTTCTCAGTTTATCAACTTCTATTAACCTTACCATTGGGTATTGCTCTTTGATTTAGATTATTTGTGAAACTCCTATAATAATGATTTACATCCTTTTTTTCTGTGAAATGTTAAAAAAATTGGATACAAAAAAATGTTAAGTGAGCTTGTTGCGGTTTGTTAAACTGATTAGGCCTATTTCGGTTTGAATTTGATGACTTCTGTAATTGCATTTTCCACTACATTTCTTGTGTGAATATTCTGACCTATCGCTGTGACATTACAAGCAGTTAAACATGGTTGTGTTTAACCTTGTCTGTGTCCCAAATGGCACCCTATTCCCTATACTAAACAGGGAATAGGCTGCCATTTGGAACACAATTTGTTTGGCTCAATAAGGATAGAGTCAGCTGACATTATTACACAATAGTTTTCTAATGAGAATCAGTGGACTGGAACAGTGTTATTAACAAGGTACAGCACCAGTGATTTCCAGAATTTGAATCCAGCACAATATACAAGTAAGCACATTTACGTTAATATTCAGTATGTATGAAGAAATTTGTTTTGGTTGGAAAGTTTCATTCAAAAACGGTACATATTATGGTGTCCACCCACTGCCCAGAGTGGGTGAAAACGTGTTTTGAAAAACATTTTACCAATACAAATAAATATTCTGAATCGTTCAGTGGGGTCTTTCTCTAACATATGAACATTATACCCAAAAAGTCGGGTTCATAACCTAATACATCCGATAATAAGCTCTTGACATAGCGGTGCAGATTTCTAACTTTTGTGGACTTTACATAGCAGTGGTCGTCGCCTTCAAAGTGATTTCCGCGGGTCGCAAAAAGCTCAATTAGCATGACAAGAGCTGAATTAAATGAACACTGAACAAAAATATAAACGCAACATGCAACAATTTCAAATATTTTACTGAGTTACAGTTAATTTAAGGAAATCTGACAATTGAAATCAATTCATTAGGCCCTAATCTATGGATTTTATTTTTTATTTTTATTTAGGCAAGTCAGTTAAGAAGAAATTCTTATTTACAATAACGGCCTACCAAAATTCAAAAAACCTGCAGGGATAATAAAAAAAATTAAAAAAATATATAAATATAGGACCAAACACACATCACGACAAGAGAGACAACAACACTACCTAAAGAGAGACCTAAGACAACAACATAGCAAGGCAGCAACACATGACAACATAGCATGGTAGCAACATAACATGACAACAACATGGTAGCAACACAACATGGTAGCAGCACAAAACATGGTACAAACATTATTGGGCACAGACAACAGCACAAAGGGCAAGAAGGTAGAGATGACAATGCATCCCGCAAAGCAGCCACAACTGTCATTAAGTGTCCATGATTGAGTCTTTGAATGAAGAGATTGAGATATTCACATGACTGGGAATACAGATATGCATCTGTTGGTCACAGATACCTTAAAAAAAAGATAGGGGCTTGGATCAGAAAACCAGTCATGCAGCCCATGGAAACAGGTGAGGCGAGTATGCAGCTCATGGAAATGGGTGAGGCGAGCATGCAGCCCATGGAAAAGTGGGATGTTTTCAGCTTCCAGGAGTTGTGTACAGATCCTTGCGACATAGGGTTGTGCAATATCATGCTGAAACATGACGTCAGGGCGGCGGATGAATGGCACGACAATGGGCCTCAGGATTTCGTCACAGTATCTGTGTGCATTCAAATTGCCATCGATAAAATGCAATTGTGTTCATTGTCCGTAGCTTATGCCTGCCCCTCTGTTCACAATGTTGACATCAGCAAACCGCTCTCCCACACGCCGCCATACACTCTGCCATACACCAAGATTCATCCCCGAAGAGCACACTTCTCCAGCGTGCCAGTGGCCATTGAAGGTGAGCATTTGCCGACCATGAAAATGGACCCTTAATCTTCTGGGTTACCGACTACCTGACCGGTAGGACACAATTTGTGCGGCTACAGAGCTGTGTCAGAACGGGCAGTGAGCAATACAGGGACCCCCCAGGGAACGGTCCTATCCCCCTTCCTGTTCACCCTCTACTCCTCGGACTTCAGATATAACTCTGAAATGCCACCTGCAGAAGTTCACGGATGACTCTGCAATTGTAGGGACCATTAGAGGTGGGCAGGAGGAGGAGTACAGGAGCACAATCAGTGACTTTGTGTTGTTGTGTGAGCAAAACCACCTTCAGCTCAACATCAGCAAAACAAAGGAGATGGTTGTGGACTTCAGGAGAACCACGGTCCAACCAACTGCAGTCCCTATACAGGGGATGGATGTGGAAATGGTTGGTTCATACAAGTTCCTTGGAGTCCATATGGACAGCAGGCTGGAATGGGCTGGTAACACCGGGGCCCTGTACAAAAAGGGCCAGAGCCGACTCTACTTTCTGAGGAGGCTTAGGTCCTTCAACGTGTGCAGTAAACTATCAGTCTGTGGTGGCCAATGCCAACATAAAGGCTGGTGATGCTTCTCGGGTAAATAAACTGATTAGGAAACCTAGCTCTGTTCTGGTGATTAACCTTAACACTCTAGAGGAGGTGGAGGAGAGACGGATCCTGGCCAAACTGCTGGCCATCATGGACAACGTCACCCACCCTCTGCATACCATGGTTATGATGCAGAGGAGCACCTTCAGTCACAGACTGATCCCACCACGGTGTGCCAGAGAGCGCTACAGGAGGTCCTTCCTGCCGGCGGCTATTAGACTATTTAATGCCTCACCGGGGTGTCGTGCTGTCAGCAACATAGACCTGGAACTGTTGGGGTGTTAGGACCTAGTTTAAAAATGTGTCATCCATACATCCTTGAGTAACTCTCTGGTCTGTAATCACTCATTCACTCAGGACTGTATATACATATTCATGTACAGTTGTTATATCATATCACGTGCAATATTGTAAGTCATTCTTAGACTGAACTTAGTCATTCTCTCAGGACTGCATATTAGTATCCTGTCAGTAGTATCTTTTTTCATTGCATTTAGTATATCAAATGTGCAATACGTGCATTTATCTGTAATTAAACCCTGTACTAAGGACTATATTTTAAGGGAATTATTATTATTACCCTAAATTATATCATACGCACATTTGGCTATTTAAGTATCTCTTCCTGTCATTTACCTGTACAGTTCATTTAACCATGCAAATATTCACTTACCTGTACATTTAACCAGACTGTATATTAAGTAAACTATTATAACCCTCACTTATATCATACGCGCATTTATCTATTTAAGTATCTTTCTCTGCCATCGACCTCTATAGTATAGTTAACCAACTTGCAATATTTGTATTATTTTTTCACCTAACACTCTGTAACAATTCATAGTGTACATATTCAGCCATTCACTCATACTATGCAATGCCTTTTTATAGTTTTTTGCACCCCAGATTTCTTGTATTTTTATACTTTTTCATACTGCCGCACTATGTATCATGTATCGTGTATCTGTCTTTTGTGTATTTCGTTCTGGCATTTTGCTCCTGCCCTGTGTTTTTCATAGCTGCTCCCCTCGGGGATCAATAAAGTACCTATCTATCTATTTATCTATCTTCAGTCTGCATGGACAATGCAGCACATGCAACAATGTTGATGACAACAATGCTGTTTTCACTTCTTAATATAAACCCACTAGTTTCTAAAATGACACTATTACATCTGCAAACAGCTAGCTTGTATTTTCTTAGCAAGTTGGGCCTAAATCTAATTGTTAGCCGCTAATGCTAATAGCGAGCTAGCTAGCTAATAAATGTACTGCGTAAGAGCAAACATATTTAGCTATACAGCCTGATAATACCAGTGATGGTGTAGACCTAAATAAGCATGCAACAGTATATTCTAAATCATAGAGGAATACGCAAAGCAAGAATATGTTAGCTACATGAAGTAGCTAAGAGAAAACATTAAATGTAGCCAAAGATTATAGGGTCCCCTAGGAAACACTTATCAACACTTTAGTTCCTACCCTGTCACAATATCTCCTCCCTGGCATTATCATTCGTTGTCATGTCAAACAACACTGTATTCAAAGTGCCCACTATTATATTCTAACTATAGATTTAGAATAATCATTTCTATTTCCATGAATCCAACAGTTCACCTGAGTGTTTGCAACATTTGGTTAAAAAAAGTCCTAGATTATTTGCCATATCGTGCAGCCCTACGTGGCAGTGTGGAAATTATCTCAATTGAGTCCAGGAAATGCAAAAAATGATAAGTGCTGAAATTTGTTTTGGTTGAAGTTGAATTGAACAGTATAAAACAATCAGAATGGAGAAAGACCCATTGAAATCACTTAGAGTGTATGTGTTGCCACCCGAGGGTTACGAACTACTCATAGAGCAAATGTATAACTTTTATTATTCAAAAACATAAAATACCGTCATACCGTCCAATTTTTAAAAAATATTATGATATAATATTTTGGCCATATCGCTCAGCCCTAGTCGGCAGTTGTGAGGCCGATTGGATGTACTGCCAAATTATCTAAAACAACATTGGCTTATGAGAGAAATGGACATTCAATTCTCTGACAACAGCTCTGCTGCACATTTCTGCAGTCAGCATGCCAATTGTATGCTCCCTCAAAACTTGAGACATCTGTGGCATTGTGTTGTGTCACAAAACTGCACATTTTAGAGCAGCCTTTTATTGTCCCTAGCACAAGGTAATGATCATGCTGTTTAATCAGCTTCTTGATATGACACACCTGTCAAGTGGATGGATTATCTTGGCAAAGATTACACAGAATCCAGCCTAGCTGTTGCTATGCATTTTTTCAGATTTTACCACTTTATTTTCTCTGGCCTCCATTGATTTAGTATAGTTTTGGACATACTATAAGGCTAAAAACTCTAACTTTTGAATGATAGAGACATGCTGTTTGGACCATTGATTTTCTTAGAGGATTATCTACACAATTAACATTATTTTACCCATTCCTCAAAATATGTTTTGATTGGACACCCTATATACAGTATATATACCCTGGCAGCCAGGAGTCATGATGGCAGCCAAATTCCACGTGACCGTTTAGTCACAGTAATTAGGCTTTTCCAAGCTCTGATGCTGCTGATGGTCATTAGTAGCCTACCAAACTTGCTAACTGCCTGGTACTCAGCACTCTATTGTCCCTCTAATCACTCTGACATTAATGCAAATGTAATTCGAAAATCTAATCAAACACTTAATGAGAGCCCATAAGTTCATGTTGTCAACATTTCTATAGGCTATGCAATTGCGTGAGAAAACAAAGTGATCTCCTCTATTAAAAAGATGAGGATCAGCTTTCTAGGCTAGGCCTACTATATTTATTTCTCAACTTTCCTAATATTAAGCACATTGCCTTTCTTTACAACAGGAGTACAGCCTACCTGTCTTGCTTGAAAATGAAACGCGGGCTAAATCAAAACACATTTCAAACATCTATTATTTAGTATATGTAAAGACAAGATTAAATCAAGAATAGTCTGATGGGTGACAATATTAGCCTATCACTTGTGAATGATGCCCAGTTTAAGGCAAGAAACAGCGCATGCTTTTTTTTGCGATTTTCTTTTTTCTAATCATAGTCGCCCACCTCATGTAGCCTAGTCCATAGGCCTATATGTTTTAATAAGGTTTGTATCACAACTAAAGTGGCAAAATAACTTCTTAAAATTAAGCACGGGTGTAGAGCCTAACTGGCATACATAAGCAGCACGTAAGTTTCAAGTTTCGGAAGATAATTTTCCCCATAAAAATGCACCTTTATAATAAAATCATTACAGGCATTATCGCATTTGTGGTCACTTTTGTTAATGGTGTTTTTTCCTGCTAATGGGACATTTGCACTTATAGCCTACTTCCGTGTACGCATTGATGTGGTTATAATGTGAATAAATAATAGTTTATCAACATTTTAAGCTAAACGTTCTGATCTGTTGCGTCAGCCTCATTACTTAAAGGTTTTTTTTATGCTAGTGGTTGTATTAATTTAGGATCTATCGCATTCCACAGCTGTTCCAGACTATGTTTGGAATATTTATTTATCGTACCAAATAGGTCAACCTTTGTACTATGGGGGATAGTAGATTGATAGGCTAGTGCTTTTGCTGTTAGTTAGGCCTACTCATCTTGTTGGCTGACGAAAAGTAAATGTGGACAGTTCTCCCAATATCTTCAACATGCGCCACAGAATTCAATAAAGACGCGCGCAGTTTTGTCCCCGACGTGTCGGTTTTTGTAACCTATTACAAAGACCCGATCATGTGATGGAGAGCCATGTGAGTGAGAGGTGCTTTGAATCGCGCAGCCGGGAGAAGGGAATTCAAAATTATATTCAGCCCAGGGTCACAACTGCCACTGGCAGCAAAAGGCATGGATTTTTTTAGGGGGCTTTACAGCCACACAAAGGGGAGATTGATGAAGTGTGTACAGCCTGCGCAAAAAAACAAAGCAGAGCTCATGCCTTTCATGCAACTTTTTTCAAATCATCATTAGTTGCATCATGCAGCCTTACAGTGTATTAAAAATCTAAACATATAGCCCAACATTTGTATCACAACTAAAGTTACATTAATAACTCTAAATTAAGCATATAGGAATACCTACTTCCTTGTTAACCGCTAAACACAGAATAGCATGTGCACACTCCCTCAAATCGTTTGGAGAAAATATCCTTTCGATTTTATTCAGCTATGTTCAATTGCATTCTTCATACTATAAAATAATGCCATGGAGTTCTGAGCAAATCTTGTCTGCTAAATTAACTAGCCCGCAGCCATATGGCATAGCCAGATAAGGGCCTAACATATGGACAACTCAGAGTATGCTATTCTGTTCTTCTGAAATGAGCAACATTTTCTTTGTTTCTTTAGACCTGTCTAAGATAAATAATGACTTTATTGTGATGGTGTAGGCTATATTACATGGATTTATTAGACTTTTTAAAATGTATATGTTCCAAAGGTATGCATTAGTGGCTTGTAGGCTATGTGTGGAAGTCAGGAGATGCTAAATGTGTTTGTTAATTAACGGTCAATTACCTTGAGACTGTCAGTTATTTGCTTGACAATCACCGGTGGACAAAATGTAATGACCGCCACGGCCCTAGTGGTGAGTATAACACAGTACATCACTGGGGACGAGCTCCCTGCCATCCATGACCTGTATACCAGGCGGTGTCAAAAGAAGACCCAAAACATTTTCAGAAACTCCAGCCATATAGTGTTCTCTCTTCTACCCCATGGCAAGTGGTATCAGTGCACCAAGTCTGGAACCAAGCCGAAAGACTGCTTAACAAGACTGCTAAATAGATAATCAAATGGCTACCCGGACGATCTGCATTGACCCTTCTTTGCACTTACCCCTACCTCAAACCCCTGTACATAGACTCAGTACATGTAGTCACGGTATATAGCCATGTTATTACCTCATACCCCTGTACATAGACTCAGTACAGGTAGTCACTGTAAATAGCCATGTTATTACTTCATACCCCTGTACATAGACTCAGTACATGTAGTCACTGTATATAGCCATGTTATTACCTCATACCCCTGTACATAGACTCAGTACTAGTACTCCCTGTATATAGCCATGTTATTACCTGCTACACTTGCACATAGACTCAGTACTGGTACTCCATGTATATAGCCATGTTATTACCTCATACCCCTGTACATAGACTCAGTACTAGTACTCCCTGTATATAGCCATGTTGTTACCTCATACCCCTGTACATACTGTAGACTCAGTACTAGTACTCCCTGTATATAGACATGTTATTACCTGGTACACCTGCACATAGACTCAGTACTGGTACTCCATGTATATAGCAATGTTATTACCTCATACCCCTGCACATAGACTCAGTGCTAGTACTTCCTGTATATAGCCTAGTTATTACCTGGTACTTCCTGTATATATCCGTGTGGTGCCAGGATAACAACCTCTCCCTCAACATGATCAAGACAAAGGAGATGATTGTGGACTACAGGAAAAAGAGGACCGAGCACGCCCCCCATTCACATCGACGGGGCTGAAGTGGAGCAGGTTGAGAGCTTCAAGTTCCTTGGTTTCCACATCACCAACAAACTCATCATGGTCGAAACACACCAAGACAGTGGTGAAGAGGGCATGACAAAGCCTATTCCCCCTCAGGAGACTGAAAAGATTTGGCATGGGTCTTCAGATCGTCAAATTATCCACATGTACATATTACCTGGACTAACCTGTGCCCCCGCAGATTAACTCTATACCGGTAGCCCCTGTATATAGCCTCGCTACCGTTATTTTACTGCTCCTCTTTAAATATTTGGTATGTTTATTTTTTACTTATCTATTTATTATTTAAAACTGCATTGTTGGTTAAGGGCTTGTAAGTAGGCATTTCACTAAGGTCTACACCTGTTGTGTTCGGCGCATGTGACAAATAAGATTTGGTTTGTTATTTTTTTACTCATTATTCACTGTATTTATTCCTTGTCACTATTTCTATATACACAGTGTACAAAACATTAGGAACATCTGCTCTTTCCATGTCGGACTGACCAGGTGAATCCCGCTGGAAGCCATGATCCCTTGTTGATGTCACCTGTTAAATCCACTTCAATCAGTGTAGATGAAGGGAAGGAGACAGCTTAAAGAAGGATTTTTAAGCCTTGAGACATGGATTGTGTATGTGTGCCATTCAGAGGGTGAATGTGCAAGACAAAATATTTAAGTTCCTTTGAATGGGGTATGGTAGTAGGTACCAGGCACACTGGTTTGAGTGTGTCAAGAACCGCAACGCTGCAGGGTTTTTCACGCTCAACAGTTTCCCGTGAGTATCAAGAATGGTCCATCACCCAAAGGACATCCAGCCAGCTTGACACAACTGTGGGAAGCATCGGAGTCAACATGGGTCAGCATCCCTGTGGAACGCTTTCGACACCTTGTGTCCATGCCCTGATGAATTGAGCCTGTTCTGAGGGCAAAAGGGGTGCAACTCAATATTTGTTTTGTAGTCTCAGTATGTATGTATGTATGTATGTATGTATGTATGTATGTATGTATGTATGTATGTATGTATGTATGTATGTATGTATGTATGTATGTATGTATGTGAAAAAGTAAGTACACCCCCTGGAAAGTTCTATTTTGTTTTTTACATATTTGGACAGATGGTTATGTAATCTTCACTTCAACACTATTGACAGATAAAGGTTACCCAATTTAACAAATCACACAAAAAAAACTTTGAAAATGTTATGCAATTAAAATAAGCAAAAATGCCTTTTCCTTATGGGGAAAATGTTAGTACACCCCTACCTTTACCATCACATAAAATGGCTAAAATTAGAATTAGGTACCAAAACAAGTGCAAATGATTAGATAACATTAGAGAGAAACTTAGGAGGGTCCAGATTTCCATAAAGATAAGAAAATTGGTCTGGTTTGGTCTTAACCATATTAGGTATGTGGTAACAAATCATTCAAAGATCAAAAGACCTACCCGAGGCCCTCAGAAGACAGATTGATGCCCATGAGTCTGGGAGGGGTTACAAATCCATTTCCAAGAAATTCGAAGTACATCATTCCATTTCCAAGCAATTCAAAGTACATAATTCCACTGTCCCACTGTTTGTAGGCCTCCTTGCTCGCACACGCGCCCACAAATGTTCTATAGGATTGAGGTCAGGGCTTTGTGATGGCCATCCCAATACCTTGACTTTGTGGTCATTGTCCATTTGTAAGACCCATTTGCGACCAAGCTTTAACTTCCTGACTGATGTCTTGAGATTCAATATATCCACATCATTTTCCTTCTTCATGATGCCATCTATTTTGTGAAGTGCACCAGTCCCTCCTGCAGCAAAGCACCCCCACAACATGATGCTGCCACCCCCGTGCTTCACGGGTGTTCTTCGGCTTGCAAGCCTCCTCCTTTTTCATCCAAACATAACGATGGTCATTATGGAAAACAGTTCTATTTTTGTTTCATCAGACCAGAGGACATTTCTCCAAAAAGTAAGATCGTTGTCCCCATGTGCAGTTGCAAACCGTAGTCTGGCTTTTTTATGGCGGTTTTGGAGCAGTGGCTTCTTCCTTGCTGAGCTTTCAGGTTACGTCTATATAGGACTCATTTTACTGTGGATATAGATACTTTTGTACCTGTTTCCTCCAGCATCTTCACAAGGTCCTTTGCTGTTGTTCTGGGATTGATTTGCACTTTTCGCACCAAAGTACGTTAATCTCTAGGAGACAGAACTCGTCTCTTTCCTGAGCGGTATGGCGGCTGCGTGGTCCCGTGGTGTTTATACTTGCGTACTATTGTTTGTACAGATGAACGTGGTACCTTCAGACGTTTGGAAATTGCTCGCAAGGATGAACCAGACTTGTGGAGGTCTACACATTTGTTTCGGAGGTCTTGGCTGGTTTCTTTTAATTTTCTGGGAGAGTTGGTTAGGCACAGTCAATTTAGTGTATGTAAACTTCTGACCCACTGGAATTGTGATATAGTGAATTATAAGTGAAATAATCTTTCTGTAAACAGTTGTTGTAATAATTACTTGTGTCATGCACAAAGTAGATGTCCTAACTGACTTGCCAAAACTAGAGTTTGTTAACATGAAATCTGTGGAGTGGTTGAAAAATGAGTTTTAATGACTTCAACCTAAGTGTATGTAAACTTCCGACTTCAACTGTATGTGTGTGTGTAACCTGTTCCACAGCCTTTTTTTGTAAAGTATTTATAATAATAATTTCTTGTTGAATGAACAAATTAGACAAGTTGAGCAAACATAATTTAAGTTGATTGACATTTTTTCAAGTGAGAGCTAAGTTTGGGCTGACTAAACATTTTAAGTTCAGGTAGCACTTTAATTGAACAGTTGAGTAAACTAAAAAAGGCTGTGGAACCAACTACTTAATAATAATTAGTTGAAACAACTACATTTTTTTACAGTGTGTTTAACACACACACACACACACACACACACACACACCACAGACACATACCACACACACACTCCTTCATCTCCTCCCTCTCTTCTGTATGTAAGACCAGGTCGCCAACCGTCTCTCCCCAAGGTCACAATCCAAGCCCGCTTTCCATATAATCGGGTCATTTAGCATCATAGCATCGACTTATTTGAGCGAATGGACTTGTTACTCGTGATTTGTGTCCGTGTTATTGCATCTCATCGTGCAACAGCTAGCCTACAGCAGCCTCTGCCTATTGACTAAACAGAGCAAATAATACCACCTGACTGCTAGCAACCACCTCAATCAAGTACACTATAAATCGTGCCGTGTGTGGTAACTATTATTGGAAAATGGAAAATGGTGTTGAATGTGTCCCAAATTGCATGTTTTTTTCCTATATATTGCACTACTTTTGACCCTATGGGCCCTGGTCAAAAGCAGTGCACTATAAAGGGAATAGGGTGTCATTTGAGACGCAGACGTTGTCTTCTCAAGGCTGTTGTTGTAAGATGAGCCAAAGTGGGACATAGGGATTAGGGGTTTATGCCTTCCCCTGTGAGTGTAGTATTAATTCAGGGAGCAAAGTAGCATAGCAGCAGAATGGACTCAAGTTACTCCTTCAATCTCAATTGTCAGGTCATCACACGTGTTTAGTCAGTCAGACTGAAGGAAGGAAGTGATAAGTCTTGTACTGTATGCCTGTACTGTGTGTGTCCAAAATGGCTCCCTTTCTCCTATGTAGTGCACTACGTTTGACCAGTCTGGTCAAAAGTATTGCACTACATAGGAGATAGGGGGCCATTTGGGACGTGCACTCTGTGACATCCGTTACAGCATTGTGACTCTGTAATTAACTGTTAATTTGTGTTCTATATTTTCTATTTCAGGAGGCGGCCACTTTCGCCAAAGAGCAAGGTTTCGAAGAGGTAAGTTACCGCCGAATGCAAACCACTAAACAGATCCTAAAGGTTTATTTTAGCTGATAATTTTGTTCTTTTTTGGACAGTGATTGATGTGATATTATACTCTCCAGGCCTTGCAGCAGTTGCTATGGAAACCTGGCAGTCGTCATGGTTTCTTTGTTCAGCCATCTCTCTCTCTGTCTCTCTGTGTGTGTGTGTGTGTGTGTGTGTGTGTGTGTGTGTGTGTGTGTGTGTGTGTGTGTCTGTGTGTGTGTCTGTGTGTGTGTCTGTGTGTGTGTCTCTGTGTGTTATGACGCACTCCGCTAGGCCTGTACCCAACATCGCCTACAGATGTTATGTATTGAATTTTGAAAAGCCTCTTGGGAAGCTGAGAAGTTGGGCATGGTTTCAAGCCTTTCCTCTCTCTCGCTCTCTCGCGCTCTCTCTCGCTCTGCCTCTCTCTCTCTCGCTCTGCCTCTCTCTCTCTCGCTCTTCCTCTCTCTCTCTCGCTCTCGCTCTCTCGCTCTTCCTCTCTCTCGCTCTGCCTCTATCGCTCTGCCTCTCTACCTCTCACTGTTCTCCCACTCTCTTGCTCGCTCTATCTCTCTCTGAATCTCTCTCGTTCTCTCTAGCTCTGCCTCTCTCTCTATCGCTGACTCTCTCGCTCTCTCTCTCTCTGCCTCTCTCTCGCTCTGCCTCTCTCTCGCTCTGCCTCTCTCTCTCGCTGACTCTCTCTCTCTCTGCATCTCTCATTTCAAATGTAATAAATGCTTTATTGGCATGAATTGCTGGTTGTATATGAAGTATTACATAAATTAACAATATGCTTGAGCAACAACAATACATGACAACAAAAACAAGAATACATTGAGAATAATACAGACAAAGAGATGGGGGATTTAATTTATACAGGTTCTTTCTGAATGCAAAATATGTCTCTGTCTCTCTCTTTTTGGGGGCTGACAGGTTTCCTGTTTAAAAAGCTTCTCTCATTAGTATCATTACTCACAGGGATGATATGTCTGATGATCTCTCCCTGCTACAGTATTATAGAGCACTAACACAAAATTGTAGTGCGCACACTATCATTTTAATAACCAAATTACTGCCACCTGTGGTTTTAGATTATGTAAATTAAAATGACATAAAATGTGTTTTAAGTGGGGCTGCGCCTTAAATTATGAATACTTGTGTAACTTTGCTTTGCCTGCCTCTTTAATGCCTTTTCTAAAAAAAATCCTGTATCCCGCTTTGCTTTTTAAATATCAATTAAAAAAGACAAACAAAACAGGTGAGTTTTACATTTTTTTATGTGAAATCTGCTTTAGATATTTTTAAGTGGCTTCTCTCTTTTAAAGGTAGAGCGCTCCCTTGAATATAGTTCTTCTTTGTATGAATAATTTTCATCCAGAATCACTTACGGTGTGATCAACGTGACTGGAATGTGAATGGATTCCTGATGGCCCTGACAGCTTCCACGGAGGGAGGGAGGGAGGGAGGGAGGGAAAAAGCTCACATCACAGAAAGTAAATATAAAAGGCAAAGCGTCAACTCTCCCAGTACTAACCAACTCTCCCAGTACTAACCAACTCTCCCAGTATTAACCAACTCTCCCAGTACTAACCAACTCTCCCAGTACTAACCAACTCTCCCAGTACTAACCAACTCTCCCAGTACTAACCAACTCTCCCAGTACTAACCAACTCTCCCAGTACTAAGCAACTCTCCCAGTACTAAGCAACTCTCCCAGTACTAAGCAACTCTCCCAGTACTAACCAACTCTCCCAGTACTAAGCAACTCTCCCAGTACTAAGCAACTCTCCCAGTATTAACCAACTCTCCCAGTATTAACCAACTCTCCCAGTATTAACCAACTCTCCCAGTACTAACCAACTCTCCCAGTACTAAGCAACTCTCCCAGTATTAACCAACTCTCCCAGTATTAACCAACTCTCCCAGTATTAACCAACTCTCCCAGTACTAACCAACTCTCCCAGTACTAACTAACTCTCCCAGTACTAACCAACTCTCCCAGTACTAACCAACTCTCCCAGTACTAACCAACTCTCCCAGTACTAACCAACTCTCTGACATTTTCTGTGTCGACTTGATTTGCCAGAACACTGCAAAATTGCATCTGATTAATATGATTTTTCAGAGAACAGCACTAGTATGTTACTTAGAGTATTTCTAGATGGTTTGCAGTTAAATTCGTTTTTTATGCTTATATTTATCTTGTCGTCATGTCACTTTTGTAAAAATGTGGTGCTCCAAAAACCTGTTAATTCTCAAGATTGGCTAAGGAAATCCTGTCTTTTGTTTTTATAATAACCATACTAAATAAATTGTCTTCTGGACAGAAATATACATTGTAGCCATGCCAATTACTATTTAATATTTATGCATTAAAAGACTAGGTTCGTTTTCTCTCTCTCCAAAAAGCCATCAGTACATCCGAAATCACTTAGCAGCCGTTCTGATTGTCATCTGTTTCCTTTAAATGGCCAGAGATGAGATGAGGTATCTGCAGACCAGCAATAATGAAATATTTCCTAGGCACTGGCTGCGTCCCAAATAGCACCCTATTTGCTATAAAGTGCACTACTGGTCAAAAGTAGTGGTCTACATAGGGAATAGGGTGCCGTTTAGGACACAGCCACTGCCTCACAAACAGCCTCTACACTGAGGAAGACACATTTTTCAGCGGCTTTGATACAGACTCAGGAATGTAACATCCTGATAAAGCTGTCATATTATGTGGTTTTAAAAAAACTACTACAGAGAAATGTGCTTCAGATCATCATAACCCACTAAAGTGCAGATGCTGTTGATTTGGATCCGATCAATTACTGCACAATGAATCATTCACACGTTTGCATTTGTCATCAGTAACAGTAAGTGGTGCAGCGGTCTGAGACACTGCATCTCAGTGCTAGAGGTGTCACTACATACAACCTGGTTCGATTCCAGGCTGTATCACAACCGGCCGTGATTGGGAATCCCATAGGGCGGCGCACAATTGGCCCAGCATCGTCTGAGTTTGGCCGGTGTAGGCCGTCATTGTAAATAAGAATTTGTTCTTAACTGACTTGCCTAGTTAAATAAAGGTTAAATAAAAAAAGTTAAAATAAATAATAATCCAAATTGACAATGTTTCCTTGACATTTTCTAAATGCACTCATGTTGAATTGAATATGATCTGTTTTCCGTATTGTGTTGTTGCCATAGGAAGTTGTTGCCAGGTAAGTCGACTACACAAACAGGTGTAGTAACATATTGTGTTCATTGTGTGTGTATTTTGCTTTCCTCAACTATCATAATAGTTACCCTACCAACCCCAACCCCTATATTAGACCCCTAATCCCCTATTTTCCTAAACAATCTTAACCTCTTTTTATAAACCTCTCATAAACCTTAAAGGGTTACATACCCGGGCAGTGCGTTACTCCCGTGGAGGTTTTTGCATTTGGTGTCTGGAGTCATTGGAGTGGCTGGCTTGTGGTTCAGTTGAGTCAGTCACAGTGACAAATTGCTTCTTTGCTGTTGCCTGTTAACAGCCTCTGTATTAACCTCTCCATTAGCACTTACTTAGAGTGTTACACCCATTTTTCCTCTGCCCAATGTCTCGGCGGACCTCTTTAGACTGATTAACGGAGGTTTGGGAGGCATTTAGACGTGCTAAAGCTCATCGGCTGGAGTGAGGAAGGGAGGCAGTGTAGCTGGCTGGTGGTATTGGATAGGAGCCGTATCACTTCCTGCTTGGCTTTATTTGGTTGCTCTAAATGTTCCTCATTGTAGGTAAACACTATACTGCTAGAATTGCCTGAGAAGAGACTTATTGTTGTATAAATTCTAATAATAATAATATGATAATAAAAGACTTAACAATAATAAAGTAATGTAATATGGTCATTTAGTAGACGTTTTGAATCCAAGGCGACTTACAGAACTGTCAACATTGAGAGTAGATGTGGCCATGTGGGAATCGAACCCACAATCCACCATTCTCTAAAGCCCAACCCACTGAGCCACTGTAACCAAATGATAAAAGAGCAGCGTTGTTCATGGTCCACCATACTGTGAGCTACTGATAGAGACATTCCACCTGCTCATAGTACATCATGATAAGTTAATAGTAAAGCAGCCATGACAGGGGTGGGTTTTTATCCCTGTGATGATCAAAGGGAGGCTCATTGGAGAGTTGTGTTAGTCTCCAGGCTCCAAGATATCCAGTCTGTGCACATGCTGTCGAGAGATGGCTTGAGGCCCAAACAGCATCCTATTCCCCATAGGGCTCTGTTTAAAAGTAGTGCACTATGTAGGGAATAGGGTTCCATTTGGGATGCAAACAGGGCCTGCTTCAGGAGGAGAATAATATATGACTACATAGTGCACTATAGCAAATCTTCAGCCACACTATAGGCTATCCTATGTTCTAATTTCATCATCCCATTTAGAATTGTTGATTACTGCATCTGAAAATAGATGCAGCTCAGCCCTATCTACTGAGTTTTTTTTTCACATTTCTACATTACAAAACAATGAGTTTTTAACCCAGTAATATTGATCTCTTTATCTCTTTTAATTATCACTTGATCACCTCAGCCCAGCCGAGATAGGAAAACATTGACCTCTCTAAATCACTCCTGTTAGCCCTCATTGACTGAAATGGCCGCTTAGCAGGCAATGAATCAAATAAAATTGCATTTGTCACATTCTTTGTAAACAACAGGCGTAGACTAACAGTGAAATGCTTACTTACGGACCCTTCCCAACAATGCAGAGAGAAAAATAATAACACAAGGAATAAATACTCAATGAGTAACGATAAATTGGCTATATACACAGAGTAGCAGTACCGAGTCAATGTGCAGGGATACAAGGTAATTTAGTACATATAGGTATGGATACTAGGCAACAGGATATATAATAAACAGTAGCAGCAGAGTATGTGATGAGTCAAAAGAGTTAAAAAGGGTCAATGCAAATAGTCCGGGTAGCTATTGGTTAACTATTTAACTAACTATTTAACAGGCTTATGGCTTGGGGGTAGAAGCTGTTAAGGATTCTGTTGGTTCCAGACTTGTTGCATCGGTACCGCTTGCCGTGTGGCAGCAGAGAGAACAGTCTATGACTTGGGTGGCTGGAATCTTTGAAAATGTTTAGGGCCTTCCTCTGACACCGCCTGGTATAAAGGTCCTGGATGGCAGGGAGCTCAGCCCCAGGGATGTACTGGGCCGTACAGCCCTGTCGATGGATACAGATGTGAGTGCTACGGGGCGATAATCATTTACCTTGGCGTTCTTGGGCACAGGGATTGTGGTGATCTGCTTGAAACCTAGATATTACAGACTGGGTCAGGGATAGGTTGAAAATGTCAGTGAAGATACTTGCCAGCTGGTCAGCGCATGTTCTAAGTACGCATCCTGGTAATCCGTCTGGCCCTGCGACCTTGTGAATGTTAACCTGTTTAAAGGTATTACTCACATCGGCTACGGAAAGCGTGATCACACAGTCGCCCTGAACAGCTGGTGCTCTTATTTATGGTTCAGTGTTGCTAGCCTCGAAGCGAGCATAGAAGGTATTTAGCTTTGCGGCTTGGTTTCCCCTTGTAATCCCTATGTAAATTCTAGTTTGCAAGCCCTGCTACATCCAAAGAGCGTCAGACGGTGTAGTAGGATTCGATCTTGGTCCTGTATTGATGCTTTGCCTCTATGATGGTTCATAAAAGGGCGTAGCGGGATTTTGTCTGGATTAGTGTCCCGCTCCTGGAAAGAGGCAGCTCTAGCCTTTAGCTCAGTGCGGATGTTGCCTGTAATCCATGGCTTCTGGTTGGGATATGTACGTACAGTCACTGTGGGGGCGATGTTGCCACTGCACTTATTAATGAAGCCGGTGACTGATGTGATAAACTCCTCAGTGCCATCGGATGAATCCCGGAACATATTCCAGTCTGTGCTAGCGAAGCAGTCCTGTAGCTTAGCATTCACTTCTTCGGACCACTTCGGTATTGAGTTGGTACTTCCTGTTTTTTTTCTCGCCTCTAGTTGCACAGGTGACATGCTGGTAGAAATGAGGTAAAACGGATTTCAGTTTTCCTGCATTAAAGTTTTGTGGTGGTAAATAGACTGCTATGGAAAAATAGAGGTCAGAAACCTGACAGTGCGGTGCTAGGAAAACAATCTCTCCCCCAACATGATCAAGTCAAAGGAGATGATCTTGGACTACAGGAAAAGGAGGGCCGAGCACGTCCCCATTCTTATTGACGAGGCTGTAGAGGAGCAGTTTGAGAGCTTTCAAGTTCCTTGGTGTCCACATCACCAACAAACTATCATGGTTTAAACACACCAATACAATTGTGAAGAGGACACGACAACGCCTCTTTCCCTTCAGGAGACTGAAAAGATTTGTCATGGGTCCTCAGATCCTCAAAAAGTTCTACAGCTGCACCATCGAGAGCATCTTGACTGGTTGCATCACCGCCTTGTATGACAACTGCTCTGCCTCCGACTGCAAGGTGCTACAGAGGATAGTGCCCACGGCCCAGTACATCACTGGGGACAAGCTTCCTGCCATTCAGGACCTCTATACCAGGCGGTGTCAGAGGAAGGCCCCATTCTTATTGACGAGGCTGTAGAGGAGCAGTTTGAGAGCTTTCAAGTTCCTTGGTGTCCACATCACCAACAAACTATCATGGTTTAAACACACCAATACAATTGTGAAGAGGACACGACAACGCCTCTTTCCCTTCAGGAGACTGAAAAGATTTGTCATGGGTCCTCAGATCCTCAAAAAGTTCTACAGCTGCACCATCGAGAGCATCTTGACTGGTTGCATCACCGCCTTGTATAACAACTGCTCTGCCTCCGACTGCAAGGTGCTACAGAGGATAGTGCCCACGGCCCAGTACATCACTGGGGACAAGCTTCCTGCCATTCAGGACCTCTATACCAGGCGGTGTCAGAGGAAGGCCCTAAAAATTGCCAAAGAGCTTCTACCCCCAAGCCATAAGACTGCTGAACAGCTAATCAAATGGCTACCTGGACTATTTGCATTGACCCCCCCCCCATACACACACTTTTTGAACGCTGCTGCTACTTGCTGTTTATTATCTATGCATAGTCACTTTACCAATACCTACAGTGGGGAGAACAAGTATTTGATACACTGCCGATTTTGCAGGTTTTCCCACTTACAAAGCATGTAGAAGTCTGTAATTTTTATCATAGGTACTCTTCAACTGTGGGTGACGGAATCTAAAACAAAAATCCAGAAAATCACATTGTATGATTTTTAAGTAAATAATTTGCATTTTATTGCATGACATACGTATTTGATACATCAGAAAAGCAGAACTTAATATTTGGTACAGAAACCTTTGTTTGCAATTACAGAGATCATACGTTTCCTGTAGTTCTTGACCAGGTTTGCACACACTGCAGCAGGTATTTTGGCCCACTCCTCCATACAGACCTTCTCCAGATCCTTCAGGTTTCGGGGCTGTCTCTGGGCAATACAGACTTTCAGCTCCCTCCAAAGATTTTCTATTGGGTTCAGGTCTGGAGACTGGCTAGGCCACTCTAGGACCTTGAGATGCTTCTTACAGAGCCACTCCTTAGTTGCCCTGGCTGTGTGTTTCGGGTCGTTGTCATGCTGGAAGACCCAGCCACGACCCATCTTCAATGCTCTTACTGAGGGAAGGAGGTTGTTGGCCAAGATCTCTCGATACATGGCCCCATCCATCCTCCCCTCAATACGGTGCAGTCGTCCTGCCCCCTTTGCAGAAAAGCATCCCCAAAGAATGATGTTTCCACCTCCATGCTTCACGGTTGGGATGGTGTTCTTGGGGTTGTATTCATCCTTCTTCTTCCTCCAAACACGGCGAGTGGAGTTTAGACCAAAAAGCTCTATTTTTGTCTCATCAGACCACATGACCTTCTCCCATTCCTCCTCTGGATCATCCAGATGGTCATTGGCAAACTTCAGACGGGCCTGGACATGCGCTGGCTTGAGCAGGGGGACCTTGCGTGCACTGCAGGATTTTAATCCATGACGGCGTAGTGTGTTACTAATGGTTTTCTTTGAGACTGTGGTCCCATCTCTCTTCAGGTCATTGACCAGGTCCTGCCGTGTAGTTCTGGGCTGATCCCTCACCTTCCTCATGATCATTGATGCCCCACAAGGTGAGATCTTGCATGGTGCCCCAGACCGAGGGAGATTGACCGTCATCTTGAACTTCTTCCATTTTCTAATAATTGCGCCAACAGTTGTTGCCTTCTCACCAAGCTGCTTGCCTATTGTCCTGTAGCCCATCCCAGCCTTGTGCAGGTCTACAATTTTATCCCTGATGTCCTTACACAGCTCTCTGGTCTTGGCCATTGTGGAGAGGTTGGAGTCTGTTTGATTGAGTGTGTGGACAGGTGTCTTTTATACAGGTAACGAGTTCAAACAGGTGCAGTTAATACAGGTAATGAGTGGAGAACAGGAGGGCTTCTTAAAGAAAAACTAACAGGTCTGTGAGAGACGGAATTCTTACTGGTTGGTAGGTGATCAAATACTTATGTCATGCAATAAAATGCAAATTAATTATTTAAAAATCATACAATGTGATTTTCTGCATTTTTGTTTTAGATTCTGTCTCTCACAGTTGAAGTGTACCTATGATAAAAATTACAGACCTCTACATGCTTTGTAAGTAGGAAAACCTGCAAAATCGGCAGTGTATCAAATACTTGTTCTCCCCACTGTATATGTACATTTTACCTCAATTAGCTCGACTAACTTGTACCCCCGCACATTGACTCGGCACCAGTACCCTCTGTATATAGCCTTGTTATTGTTGTTTTATTGTTGGTGTTAATTTTTTTTTACTTTAGTTTATTTTCTTAACTCTTATTTTTCTTAAAACTGCATTGTTGGTTAAGGGCTTGTAAGGTAAGGTCTACACCTGTTGTATTCGGCGCATGTGACAAATAAAATTTGATTTGATTTGTTACTGGCACATTTGGTCAGGAGCCCGTAAAACATCCGCTATTCCCTGCAGCGCCATTATGGGCACCACAGTAAGGCTGTAGTGGTGTGTTAATTTGCTTAATGTAGCAGGATCTTGTTATTTCAACCCAATCATATAATTTCTCCACAGATGGATGACATTGCAGAGATTGCCAGAAGGGCCCAGAGCCTGCCTAAAGTCAACAAGAAGAGACAACGAGTGGTGGTCTTCACTCAGGGCAACGACGATACTGTGGCCACTATCGGTAGGCAAACATATTTTCCTAAAACAAACGTAGGTACTTAAAGCCTACATGTAACATGTATGACCCCTTTACAATGCCTAATCAGTTCAAATTTCCCTTATCGTCCCACTTCATTCTCTCCAGAACTTATAGCCTCGTACGACCATTCTGATCTTGTGAGCTTGAATGGCCCCTGTAAGGCATCTCTGCCGTTGACTCCAAACACATCCCTCACAATTTCAAAGTATTGCCTTAAATACATGATGATAGATGACTGCTGTTCATGGCAACAATATTTATTTTATGTTTACAATGTATACAGAACTGAGAAAAGTATTTGTATGTCACAAATGGCATCATATTCCCGATATAGTGCACTACCTTTGAGTAGGCTCTGGTCAAAAGTAGTGCACTATAGCGAACAGGATACCATTTGGGACTCACCCTTTGTGATAAGCTCTTCTGACAATCAAAGTTTGAGAGGTTGGAAGAGAGCATGGAACAGGGATTGATTTGTTAAATATACTTTTCTTGGGCTGATTCCAGAACAGCACTTAGTAGGGCTGGGAATTGTAAGGAACCTCACAATACGATATTATCATGATACTTAGGTGCCAATAAGATATGTATTGCGAGTTTATTAGGTACACCACCCTGTTCATGAAAATGGTTCACGCCAACGTAAGTCATGTGGCCGTGGCATTCAGTTACTGTTCGATTGAATGTTAGAATGGGCTAAACGAGTTACCTAAGCGACTTTGAGCGTGGTGCCAGGCACGCCGGTTCCAGTATCTCAGAAACCTCCAGCCTCCTGGGCTTTTCACGCACGACAGTG
Source organism: Thymallus thymallus (assembly GCA_023634145.1). NCBI lineage: Eukaryota > Metazoa > Chordata > Actinopteri > Salmoniformes > Salmonidae > Thymallus > Thymallus thymallus. The sequence goes on along the minus strand of CM042388.1, from coordinate 17,455,191 downwards.
TCTAGGGTTTACCAAAACTTGTGCAGTAACCGAAAAACATCCAGTCAGCGGCCGTCCTTTGGGTGAAAACAGCTCGTAGATGAGAGGTCGCAGGAGAATAGCAAGAATCATGCAAGCTAACAGGCAGGCCACAAACAGGCCCCATCCTGCCTGGTGTCAACGGTACAGGCTGGTGGCGCTGGTGTAAGGTTGTGGGGAAGGTTTTCCCTGCACACTTTAGGTCCCTTGATAAAGCAGTGTTTCCATGCCCCAAAAAACTCAGGCTGTTCTGGAGACAAAGAGGGGTCGACCCGGTACTAGATGGGTGTACCTGATTTATCAAGATTCTATATGTATTGCGATTCCATGTTCCAAACATATTGCTCACTATATCTGCTCACCATTTAAAAAGAAGATTGTGGTCAAGCAATAGGAGGAGAAATACCAAAGTTTTGGTGCAGGTACAGCCGACTAGCTACCAACTGCTAGCTAACATTAACTACCTGGCAATTTTGTTTGAACAAAATTGATACTTGCCGCCATAGAATCGATATAATATCGTAAACATTTATATTGCGATACTCTACTTAGTGATTTAAAAGTGTTAACGCTTCCTTTTTCACACCTCTTTCATGTTTCCCCCATTAGGCTACAGTGCAGTAAAACTGCTATCCTAGCATATTTGTTACCTGTGTTAGTGGACATTAAATGGATGGTGTCGCCTCCCGAGTGGCGCAGCGGTCTAAGGCACTGCATCGCAGTGTTGAGGTGTCACTAGAGCCTGGTGTTCGATCCCAGCGTTGTCCGGGTTAGGGGAGGGTTTGGACAGGGCTTTTCTTGGCTCATCACGCTCTAGAGACTCCTTGTGGCGGGCCGGGCACCTGCAAGCTGACTTCATTCATCAGTTGAATGGTGTTTCCTCCGACACATTGGCAGGAGTTAAGAAGCAGTGCGGCTTGACCCCTTGACTTGACTTTTACCTCTCCCGAGCCCATTGGGGAGTTGCAGCGATGAGACAAGCTCGTTATTGGATTGCAATTGGATATCACGAAATTGGGGAGAAAAAGGGTGCTATTTTCTTTTTAATAAAATAAAAAAAAAAGGATGGTATCATCGTATCAGAGCAGGGAATGGGGTTGCAGCCTTGCCCAGGTAAAGCTATGTGGAGAGAGATGATGATTTCTGATTACAGCTGAGAGCCTTTGCCTTTGTGTGGGGGCACGGGGTGTCTCTCCTCGTTGCCCTTGCAGTTCAGACTACTGAGACGACGTGCACAGGGAATATATACAGCTGGTGAAATAAGAATTGAACACGTCACCATTTTTCTCAGTAAATATATTTCCAAAGGTGCTATTGACATGAAATTTTCACCAGATGTTGGTAACAACCCAAGTAATCCATACATACAAATCCATACCAAAACAAATAAGTTCAGAAAGTAAGTTATGTGTAATAATGTGAAATGACACAGGGAAACAGTATTGAACACACTTACTGATATTTATTTAATACTTTGTACAAAAGCCTTTGTTGGTAATGACAGCTTCAAGACGCCTCCTGTATGGAAAAACTAGTCGCATGCATTGCTCTGGTGTGATTTTGGCCCATTCTTCCACACAAACAGTCTTCAAATCTTGAAGGTTCCGTGGGCCACTTCTATGAATCTTGATCTTCAGTTCTTTCCACAGATTTTCAATGGGATTTAAGTCAGATGATTGGCTGGGCCATTCTAGCAGCTTTATTTTCTTTCTTTGAAACCAATTGAGAGTTTCCTTGGCTGTGTGTTTGGGATCATTGTCTTGCTGAAATGTCCACCCTCGTTTCATCTTCATCATCCTGGTAGATGGCAGCAGATTTTTGTCAAGATTGTCTCGGTAAATTTGCCCATTCATCCTTCCTTCAATTATGTGAAGTTTGCCAGTACCATTTGCTGAAAAGCAGCCCCACACCATGATGTTCCCACCTCCAAACTTCACTGTTGGTATGGTGTTTTTAGGGTGATCTGCAGTGCCATTTCTCCTCCAAACATGGTGTGTATTATGACATCCATACAGTTCAATTTTGCTCTCATCTGACCACACTATATTCTCCCAGTGTTTCACTGGCTTTTCCAAATGTTGTGCAGCAAACTTTAAACGAGCTTCAACATGCTTTTTTTCCAGCAATGGAGTCTTGCGTGGTGAGCGTGCATACAGGCCATGGCGGTGGAGTGCATTACTTACTGTTTTCTTTGAGACAACAGTACCTGCTAATTGCAGGTCTTTTTGAAGCTCTCCACAAGTGGTCCTTGGCTCTTGGACAACTCTTCTGATTATTCTTTTCACTCCTCTGTCAGAAATCTTGCAAGGAGCACCTGGTCGAGGCAAATTTATGGTGAAATGATTGTCTTTCCACTTCCGTATTATGGCCCCAACAGTGCTCACTGGAACATTCAGAAGCTTAGAAATGCGCCTATAACCAATGACATCATTATGTTTTGCAACAATTAGGTTGCGAAGGTCTTGAGACAGCTCTTTGCTTTTACCCATCATGAGATGTGTCTTGTGTGACACCTTGGCAATGAGACCTTTTTGTAGGCCATCAGTTGGGACTGAACCAGCTGATATTAATTTGCACTGACAGGGGGCTGGATTGCTTTTTAATTACTGATAGTTTTCAGCTGTTGTCTTGGCTTTCCATGCCTTTTTGCACCTCCCTTTCTTCATGTGTTCAATACTTTTTCCCTGTGTCATTTCACATTATTACACATAACTTAATTTCTGAACGTATTTGTTTTGGTTTCTTTCATGTCAATAGCACCTTTGGAAATATATTTACTGAGAAAAATGGTGACGTGTTCAATACTTATTTCACCCGCTGTATATATGATATAATATACTGTATATATAATATATATATATATATATATATATATATATATATATATATATATATATATATATATATATATATTACCGTTCAAAAGTTTGGGGTCACTTAGAAATGTCCTTGTTTTTGAAAGAAAAGCACATTTTTTGTCCATTAAAATAACATCAAATTGATCAGAAATACAAGTCCTCAACTGGCAGATTCATTAAAAACACCAGTCTTAACGTCAACTGTGAAGAGGAGACTCCAAGATGCTGGCCTTCTTGGCAGTGTTGCAAAGAAAAAGCCATATCTCAGACTGGCCAATAAAAAGAAAAGATTAAGATAGGCAAAAGAACACAGACAATGGACAGAGAAAGATTGGAAAAAAGTGTTATGGACAGACAAATCTAAGTTTGAGGTGTTCGGATCACAAAGAAGAACATTCATGAGACGCAGACCAAATGAAAAGATGCTGGAGGAGTGCTTGACGCCATCTGTCAAGCATGGTGGAGCCAATGTGATGGTCTGGGGGTGCTTTGGTGGTGGTAAAGTGGGAGATTTGTACAGGGTAAAAGGGATCTTGAAGAAGGAAGGCTATCACTCAATTTTGCAACGCCATGCCATACTCTGTGGACAGAGCTTAATTGAAGCCAATTTCCTCATACAACAGGACAATGACCCAATGGATATATTGAAGCAACATCTTAAGACCCCAAGCATACTTCAAAAGTTGTGGCAAAATGGCTTAAGGACAACAAAGTCAAGGTATTGGAGTGGCCATCACAAAGCCCTGACCTCAATCCTATAGAACATTTGTGGGCAGAACTGAAAAAGTGTGTTTGAGCAAGGAGGCCTACAAACCTGACTGTTACACATCTTCTGTCAGGAGGAAACATTTGACCAAAGTCAAGAAATCTAAAGGCAATGCTACCAAATACTTATTGAGTGTATGTAAACTTCTGACCCACTGGGAATGTGGTGAAAGAAATAAAACCTGAATAAATCATTCCCTCTACTATTATTCTGACATTTCATATTCTTAAAATAAAGTGGTGATCCTAACTGACCCAAGACAGGGAATTTGTACTAGGATTAAATGTCAGGAATTGTGAAAAACTGAGTTTAAATGTATTTGGCTAAGGTGTTTGTAAACTTCCAACTTCAACTGTATATACAGTACACACTCACATACACACACACACACACACACACACACACACGCAGAGTGCATGTGGGGGAAAGATGACCTCAGGAGAAGACTGGAACATACAGCATCAGTTATCACAGGGGACTGCAGGCAAGAGAAACACAAGTACAGCAGTACTGGATCTGGCATTACTACTACCTGACACAGGATATGATCTGAATGCTTCAGACTCCTCTTAAATATAGAGGATTAAACAGATACCCATCTGTCGACAAGCTGAATTAATGTTAGAGTTAATATTAGGCTAATATGTGGAAAATTTATAACATTATTATTATTAAATCAAATGTCATTAGGGGTTTCTTAAGCAATGTTACAATGTAAATGTATGCACGTTATTTTCCTACTAATGGCATTTTACTGTATCGGGCTAATAAGGGAATTTGGGGATTTGTCATTGTTAAGTAGAAGTCAAGTGTTATTGGAAGTAGCTCCCCCGTTTTTCTTTTTGTGAACATTTGAGCAGTTTCTTCTTCAGTAGTGGAATCCTCTAGGCTCTCCGCTCTAAGCTTCAAGAGAAAATGAAGCCATCCATTGTGTTGCAGGTGTTTCATAGTGATGGATAATGCCTGCCTGGTTCTCTCATTACTCCTGTATGAAGACAGAGCTGTGTGTCTTAGTCTGTGAACTTTATATAAAATACATGATGAATGCGGGTGGGTTGAAAGCAATGTGTTACCGATGTCATCTACAAAGGCAAACATGATAAATGTCAGCCCTTATGGAAAAACCACATCATTTCACATGTGGAAAATCTTATGATTTCACATGTGACATTTCCATGTTTTCCCACATAAAATCGTGTGAAACCATGTGTTTTTTTAATACTTCACATGTGGTGATATTTTGCATGGATTTCCACTAGATCGCATAACCATTTACATGTGTATACACCTTTTTACATGTGATGCCCTGCAAACAAAAATGTGTCTTTATGATAAACACACAGTGCTATTAACATAGTGTTTTCAACTTATTTGACATACATGACTACATTGTGTATGTTTATTTTAACAGTAAGTATTCTTCAACATGTCCGTGTAGCTCAGATGGTGGAGCATGGCGCTTGCAATGCCAGGGTTGTGGGTTCGATTCCCACGGGGGACCAGTACGAAAAAGTATTAACAAGTATACACTAACTAACTGTAAGTCGCTCTGGATAAGAGTGTCTGTTAAATGACTAAAATGTCATTTGAACTCACAGCCTCTTGATTCACAGCACTCTGTTCTTCCTACTACGCCACCATGTCTGTCTCAACAACAGATTTCACCTGTGTTCCTACACTTTGGAATTCAAAGTAAATCTCAGCTTTGTTAAAAATGCACAAGAAAAACTATTACATTTATCATAGTGATTCATGTATAATATTAAACCAACATTAGACAACTATACAGAAAACCCAAAAATTGCTGAAATAAGTAAATTATATCAATAATGAGAGAATAGTCAGAATAACTAAAATAGCAGTGCAGATGGCACTCTTTTGCAAAGTGCAGAGATTAATTATAGGTAATGAATTCATATGGAAATGATACAGACTTGGCACAGTAGAAAGGTCAGTGTACCTAAAAATCTAGAGGTTGAGTTCAAATACTTTAGCTTAACAGTGATAACACCTTTTCACAGGTTAGGTGTTCCAAAAACACATTTTCAAATAATTTCACGTGAAATGTCACGCAAAGTGTTCCAAAAACACTTCGAGGTCCATACAGAAATGGTTTTGTCAAGATTGGTGTGGAAGAAACTTGACTGGCCTGCACAGAGCCCTGACCTCAACCCCATCGAACACCTTTGGGATGAATTGTAACGCCGACTGCGACCCAGGCATAATCGCCCAACATCAGTGCCCGACCTCACTAATGCTGTTGTGGCTGAATGGAAGTCCCCACAGCAATGTTCCAACATCTTGGGAAAGCTTTTCCCAGACGAGTGGGGGCTGTTAGAGCAGCAAAGGGGTGACCAACTCCATATTAATGCCCATGATTTTGGAATGAGATTTTCAATGAGCTGGTATCCAAATACTTTTGGTAATATAGTGTATCATATTCCACTGTTCTAACATGTAAACAAGACTGCATGGGATTTATCTTAATACAGCTCTGTGCAGCCAATTGCATTGTCCACTTTAGATATAATGCCGGGAGCCGCTTGTGTATTTAACATCTGTAATGCAGTTTCACCTCTAACACCGCTAAACAGGTGTCCGCTAGTGCAGATCTGATTAGAATCTGGCCCTAAGTGTGCATTAATGCTCACAGGATTTGAACTTGCAACCTTTGGGTCTGGAGTGCATTAATGTCTCAGCAGTGCCACAAGAGGGTTATTTGTTACCAAGAACATACAGTGCCTTCAGAAAGTATTCATATCCCTTGACTTATTCTACATTTTGTTGTGTTACAGCCTGAATTCAGAATGGATTAAATATTTGTTTTTTCTCACCCATGAAAACATGCAAATGTATTAAATTAAATACATACATTTTTAATTTACATAAGTATTCATACATGTTATAATCACCTTTGGCAGTGATTACAGCTGTGAGTCTTTCTGTGTAAGTCTCTAAGAGATTTCCACACCTGCATTGTACAATATTTGTCCATTATTCTTTACACAATTCTTCAAGCTCTGTCAAATTGGTTTTTGAAGTCTTGCTATAGATTTTCAAGCAGATTTAAGTAAAACTGTAACTCGACCACTCAGGAACATTCACTGTCTTCTTGGTAAGCAACTCTAGTGTAGATTTGGCCTTGTGTTTTAGGTTATTGTCCTGCTGAAAGATGAATTGATCTCCCAGTGTCTGGTGGAAAATAGACTGAACCAGAATTTCCTCTAGGATTTCGCCTGTGCTTAGTTCCATTCCGTTTCTTTTTTATCCTGTAAAAACTCCCCAGTCCTTAACAATTACAAGCATAACCATAACATGATGCAGCCACCACTATGCTTGAAAATACGGCAGCTTAATGGCAGCTGGTTCACAGCAATTAAATGTTTAATTTTCATTCATTTATTATCAACTAATTGCAAGTGGGTTATTGTAAAATTCACAGTAACTTACTGTAGCTAATCCATCACACCCACTGACTTGACGGTCTGGTAAGTGAGTATTACAATTACATGGTGACTAGCTATAAATTAAATATCATATGGTTCTTTTTGTATCAAATGCAAAAAGACTGCATAACTGACTGTACAAGCTTAATGTTAATAAACAGAATACAACAGAGCACATTAACTGGGATGACATTCCCTCTCATTGGAGATCAAAAAGAGCTAGCTGAAAGACATGCCTTGAATAAGCCACGCCTGCAATATTCTGATAGGCTACAGTATGATGTAATGTGCATGTGGTCAACATAAACGTCAGTGAAGGCACAGTAGGTTACTGGCAAGGATTGCTAGTGGCAGCAAATGTCCTGTAGGTTACTGGCAATGCTTTACCAGTAAGTTATTGTGACGTTTACAATAACTTACTGACGAGTAGTTTCCAATTAAGTTGCCATTAAGTTACTGAAAATGCACAATAACCTCTTTACAGTGCAGCTCATTACTGAAACATTTTCTTGTAAAGTTTGCAGAACAGACAGTGTCAACGGAGGTTCTCAATTTGCATCAGCATAACCATCAAACACTTAAACTGCTACAACACTTCCACTGACGGTTGGCACAAATACACATATATTTGACCACACACCAAATATGTTAATGAGCCCCAATCAGTATATTACCCCCACCTATATTTCAAAGTGCATTAATGATTGTACCTTATATTCAATATATTGGGTACCTACAAGGTACCGAACTGTAGTTCTATATAACCCAGGGAACAACACTGTACCCTAACCATACCCTTATTATTTGAGTGTGTACCAGTTTATTAGCTACCGCCCCTTTGCCTCCAGAACAGCCTGAATTCTTCGGGGCATGGATTCTACGAGTCAGAAACATTCCACAGGGAGGTTGGTCCATGCTGACACAGATGGGACAGCGGTACACCACCGCCACCAGCCTGTACTGTTAGCACCAGGCAGGATGGGTCCAAGGACTTGCTTACGCCAAATCTTGACTTCTGCCATCAGCATAACACAACAGGAACCGGGATTCGTAGGACCAAGCAATGTTTTTCCATTCCTCAATTGTCCAGTGTTGGTGATCGCTTGCCACTAGAGATGCTTCTTCTTTTTTTATCTGATAGGAGTGGAACTTGGTGTGGCCGTCTACTGCAATAGGCCATCCATGACAAGGACCACAGAGTTGTGCGTACCGAGTTGCCGGTCTGCACACCCCTGTTGTACTGAGCCGTTATTTGTCTGCCTGTTAGCTTGCACAATTCTTGCCATTCTCCTTCGACCTCTCATCAACGAGCTGTTTTCCCCACAGGACTGCCGCTGACTGGATGTTTTTTGTTTGTCGCATCATTCTCTGTACTGGATCCGGCACACCTGGTACCGAAGATCATACCATGCTCAAAGTCGAATAGGTCAATTGTTTTGCCCATTCTAACCTAACTGAATGCCTCAATGTCTGTTTATATAGCAAGCCACGTGACTCTGTAGGAGCGATCGTTTTTCATGAACAGGGTGCTGTACATAATAAAATTGCCGGTGTGTGTATGTTCCAAGCAATGAGTATGAACCTGCTGGTACTACAGAAACATTGATGCATCCTAACCAAGAAGTTGCAAATTCAAATCCCCAAATGTATACTTTACGCCAAGTGTCCTTGAGCACTGCTAGTTTTACGTTAATATAGCCTTAGCAGAGTTGCCAACAAACGGAAGTTTGGGTTTTCAGGAGGAAATAGAAGAGAGCCTGCTTTTGGGCGTTAACAATGCGTCACTCTTCCTTCATATTTACTGGATTGGTTGAACAGTGCAGAAGAGAACCTCTCCCGACAGTTTTTTAAATTCTCGTCAAGACCAGAATGTGGGGGGATCTAGTTTCAGGCGTTTCTTTTTACACCAGGCTACGTTAGTTTAACGTTGATGTTACGTTGGTGGTGATAATTGTATAATAATTTACTGGATTCTGGACAACTTTTAGTGCAGAATTGCATTCTTGCTAGTAAGTCTGTGGCCATATCTCTTTCAAACTCTGATGGTGTTGCTTGCTGCATTGTAGCAGGACATTTCAGGTTACTAGCGACCAAGAGGTTATTAGTTCAAATCCAATTTAAGGCTGAATCCCAATTGTGTTCACAGTACAAGATTTTACAGTAATTGAAATCAGAATACAGCAGCATACTGTCATGCTATAGAAATGTACTTTATTTTTTAAAGCAAATTTAGGCAAAGTGCAGAAATGTATTCTTGGCAGTAAATATATAGCCAATTGCCAAAATGTCCATAGACCTTGTGGCTCAGCAGGAGCTTCAGGAAGCTAGCAACCAGTAATCATCAAACTGCCGTTACCCATTAATAGCTGTAAAAATACAGTAACTATTTGTAGATTTACCTTATTTTCACTGCAACTAGACAAAAACCTCCAGGAGACCATGACACAACGTTCTGAGAACGTCGTAAAAACTAAATAAAACCTGCAGGGGACTATGACTGTTTAAATTGAATTAATGTAAATTATGCCTTTTAAAGTTAAATTGTCTAAATGATGACATCTTGGCTTTCATGTTCTCACGGTTAAATGTCGCATTTATTCCGCATTAATTTCACGAGATCATGTGCAGTTTTATGTTATCACGTTGCTTCACTTGTTGTCACATGTTAACCACATTAACTTCACATGAAATCATGTGATCATGTGAAATGTGTTTTTTTCCGGTAAGGTAGTGGAATGTGGTGATGTGTTAGCTGCTGTGGGACGGGAGCAAAGTGAACTGTACAGTAGCACTAGCAAGAGGGAGGTGTGTGTGTGTGTGTGTGTGTGTGTGTGTGTGCGTGTGCGTGTGCGTGTCTGTGCCTGTGCCTGTGTGTATGTGTGTGTGCGTGTGTCTGTGTGTGTGTGTGTGTGTGCGTCTGTGTGTGCGTGTGTGTGTGCGTCTGTGTGTGCGTGTGTGTGTGTCTGTGTGTGTGTGTGTGCGTCTGTGTGTGTGTGTGTGTGCGTGTGTGTGCGTCTGTGTGTGTGCGTGTGTGTGCGTCTGTGTGTGCGTGTGTGTGTGCGTCTGTGTGTGTCTGTGTGTGCGTCTGTGTGTGTGCGTCTGTGTGTGTGTGTGTGTGTGTGTGTGTGTGTGTGTGTGTGTGTGTGTGTGCGTGCGTGCGTGCGTGTGTGTGCGTCTGTGTGTGTGTGTGTGTGTGTGTGTGTGTGCGTGCGCGCAGAGCCAAATAAATGTCGATGTAAAAAGAGAATTAAAGATGTTCCCAGAGGCAGCGCTGTAATAAACTTGATCTCTCATTTTGTTTGCAATTTGTTCCCCTGTCAGGATTTGATCATTTGCATGCCTCTGAACGTCACCAAAGACCGTACAGTATGAAGATGGGCAGAAACTGCTTCTCCAATAGAAATCCCAGGTCACACTTGTAGGCGGTGTCATGGTGACGTTGGCTAGCTAAGCTCATGCATAGATCACGTCGACGAGTCTAACGGTCGTCTCGTGCCGAACTGCGCATGCGCAGGCCGTCAAATCAAAGGCAATCCTTTGATATAAAGTTGTTTTTGACAAAAAAATGAAAAAGTGTCAGTTTGTCACTTTCATGAGGTTGGAGTAATAACATGTTAAATTACTTAACACATTGGCTCGAATCTAGGTTGTGCCTTTAGATTTCGAGAACTACAGAATCATTTCTAACTTCTCTCATTGACTAATCAAACCCCATTGTGCCAGCCACTGCTAATCTAGCCACTGCTAATCTAGCCACTGAGCCAGCCACCGCTAATCTAGCCACTGAGCCAGCCACTGTCAATCTAGCCACTGAGCCAGCCACTGCCAATCTAGCCACTGAGCCAGCCACTGCCAATCTAGCCACTGAGCCAGCCACTGCCAGTATAGTCACTAAGCTAGCCACTGCCAGTCTAGCCACTGAGCCAGCCACTGCCAACCTAGCCACTGAGCCAGCCACTGCCAGTATAGCCACTGAGCCAGCCACTGCCAGTATAGCCACTGAGCCAGCCACTGCCAATCTAGCCACTGAGCCAACCACTGACACTGCTGAACTACACTGCACTTTTCGTTATAGACCCATTAAAGCACTGATTAAGATGACTGTGCCCTGAACCTTAACTGTGCAGGAGATTTAATAAACGGATCGTTAAACAGAGAGAGGGCTGCTGCTCTAATCGCTGATAAGGACCAGATGGATAAAGCCTGACAAGGCTCGCTTTATAGTTCACTAGGGCCCATAAGGCTCTGATCAAAAGTAGTGAAGTATACAGGGAACTGGGTGCCATTCAGGACGCAGCCCCATCTCTCCAGTGGGGTTGTAAGGCTCTCAGGGGCGAAGGCAAGGCAGCCAGGAAAGCAGGCTGTGGTTCAGAGGGTTTTAACTGTGTGAAATAAAAGACTAGGTCTATTTACTACTTGTGTTAATCAAATAAAAGTAGAGTCACTCCAAGTCACAGTGGACCGACGCTCTAGGCCTATAGAGCAGAAGCTGGATTGTATGTTTGACTTTGAACACTTCCTAGTAAAAGGCACCTGGGCCTGTATTCTCAGAGTAGGAATGCTGATCTAGGACTAGGTCCTCCTGCCCATGTAATCATGGTATTCAATAAATGAAAAATCACCTTTATTCACCAAGTACATTTTAAATATACCTGGAATTTGATTTGGTGATATGGTGCACCCACAGTAAACAGAATCAACAGACAGAATAAAGATTATAAACAAAACCGACAGAATATATTGACAAATAATTTCAGAAAATTCTTGATCTAGGATCAGTTACGCCACATAGATCATAATGAATATGATTGCATGGAGGGGGGGGGGGGGGGGGGGGACCAGATCTTAAATCAGCACTCTTACTCTGATATGCTGCTTTATGCATACGGCTGCCCTGTTTGTATTTCATATTCCAGCGAGAGATGGAATCAATTAGCAGCTGACTGTGTGGGTGACCTCTACTTTTTTCCATGGCATCTCCCATCAGTGTTTTCTCTCATCTCTCACCAAAGGGATCTTGGTCTACTCAGCGGCGATGATCTTTTTGCCTGTGGGTACAGTAAATACAGTCATATGTTTTAGTTTTTTTAGAACTCGATTGTGAATAAAGATGCTGCTGGTTATGACACAGAAACAGATTGAATGTCAACGTGCTTGCTGATAAACTGACAGGTTTGCCAGGAAAGTGATAATGTTGTTTTCTCACTGTAACACAGTTTGGCTAAAATGTTAAGGGTCTCACACACGTTGCACTGAATATAGATCTCCTGTTCGTCTATCGATCGTTCAGTGCGCTGTTGATGTCTGTCTTACTGCCGACATCTTCAGGCGATTCTACATGTAAAATGGGTTTACACTCGGTCTCGGCAGGCAAACACTATTGGTGTGTTCAAGCCATTAAGGAAGTGTTCCAGAAAAATAAGTATAATTTATTCCAACTCTAATTGTTGAATTAACCTACATAGTGGAATGTTTATTTATTTTTTATTTAACTAGGCAGAAATTCTTATTTACAATGACAGCCTACCTACAGGGTCAGCCCCTTGCTCAAGGACACATCAACATGCTTTTCAGCTTGTCGGCTTGGGTATTCGAACCAGCGACCTTTCGGTTACTGGCCCAGCGCTCTAACCGCTAGGCTGCCTGCCGCCCTAAATGTATTGACACTGTTAACATATAGTACACAATTCTGGCAAGGCATTCATTTAAACTTTTACCTGATGTCTGTCGCATGACAATGGCATTGATTTCTAATGAAAAAGAGCATGTCATGATTTAATAAGCCAAGCAAGGCTCTGTGTACTTATCATTTAGTAGGCCAAATATCCAGGGTATAAAGGTCTTTATTGTCACATACTAGTACTCTATATTTGTCTCAAGTTATTGGAATGGTGTGAATAATACGCATTGTTCTGAAAATATTATAATTAACAAAGTACTTCATTGGTGCACATTTCAAAGCGAGTTGCCTGTTGAAAGAATTCATTTTGATTAGCAAAGCATTCAAGCCTTGTTAATTAGGGAGTTGCAAAGATTACAGAGAACAAAAAGCCAGACAATTGCGAATGGTTACCAAGGATGTATTTCATTCTGAAAACAAATCCTGGTTTCTTTCTTTCTTGAATCAATGCTACAGGTTAAGTGTTAGACAGTAGCACTTGACTCAACACCCACACATCCCCCAACAGGCCAACCCAGCGCAGCAAGCCAACCAATTACCTTGTCGATTTAATGAGCAAACCCACCATGTCATTATTATTTTGTTTCATGTGCTGAAATAAAAGATCCCAGAAATTGCACAAAAAGCTTATTTCTCTCAAATTTTGTGCACAAGATAATCCATCCACCTGACAGGTGTGGCATATCAAGAAGCTGATTAAACAGCATGATTATTACTCAGGTGCACCTTGTGCTGGGGACAATAAAAGGCCACTCTAAAATGTGCAGTTTTGTCACACAACACAGATGTCTCAAGTTTTTAGGGAGCTTGCAATTAGAATGCTGACTGCAGGAATGTCTACCAGAGCTGTTGCCAGAGAATGTAATGTTCATTTCTCTACCATAAGCCACCTCCAACGTCGTTTTAGAGAATTTGGCAGTACGTCCAACCACTCTCACAACCGTAGACCACTTGTAACCACGCCAGCCCAGGACCTCCACATCCGGCTTCTTCTCCTGAGGGATCATTTGAAACCAGCCACCCGGACAGCTGATGAAACTTAGGAGTATTTCTGTCTGTAATAAAGCCCTTTTGTAGGGGGAAAACTCATTCTGATTGGCTGGGCCTGGCTCCCAAGTGGATGGGCCGGTGGCTGCGCCCTGCCCAGTCATGTGAAATCCATAGATTAGGGCCTAATTAATGTATTTCCTTATATGAACTTTAACTCAGTAGAATCGTTGAAATTGTTGCATGTTGCATTAATACTTTTGTTAAGTATAGTAGTTATTTAAGAGCCTGAGCCGTGTAAGAAAGGGTACAGTTTAAGTTAAAATTACGGACTGCACTTGGTGACCCTCCCCTAAATTACAGACAGTGAAATGTCAAGTTATTACACCAAAGTGATGTTTTCAGACATGCCGTCGGCCAACGTCAACAGAGACAGCATTTTGGCAGGAACGTGTTTATGACCATGTCTCCCAAATTGCACCCTATTGCCTATGTAGTGCACACATTTTCATGGGTTCTGGTCAAAAGTAGTGCACTAAATAGGCAATAGGGTGCCACTTGGGACGCATGTCATGACAGTTCTCTGCAAATTAGGTCTTTGTGTTTCCACATCACCTGGGAGTTTGGTGCACTTGTAACCTGAGCTAACATTTCAGTCAAGTTTACTAATTTGCCTCACAGAAGAAGTTATGTGACCTTTCCTATCCTTGGTGAAATTAAATAAAACGCAAGGGAGGATTGGCAGACAGAGGACTGGATGGTGGAAGGAAGGGAGTGTTATACTGTAGTGGTGTGTTTCTATAGTTATTATGAAGGTCACACTTACTGTAAAATAAATGGAAAAAATTGAAGGTCATATAAGGCTTAATTTATATTTAGCAGACACTCTCCTCCAGGTAGCTAGGTAAGACAACCACATAGCTCAAACTTTTCCTCAATAAAGGCTCTCAGCAAAGTCAGTGCTAGTAAAGAAAAGACATGTGTAAGAAACTTCTAATCTACATTACACTTTCGTAAAGGGAGGTGACCAAGAACCCGTTGGTTACTCTGACAGAGCTTGAGAGATCCTCTGTGGAGATGAGAGAAACTTCCAGAAGGACAACCGTCTCTGCAGCACTCCACCAATCAGGCCTTTATGGTAGAGTGGCCAGACGGAAGCTACTCCTCAGTAAAAGGCACATGACAGCCCAGTTGGAGTTCGCCAAAAGGCATCTAAAGGACTCAGACCATGATAAACAAGATTCTCTGGTCTGATGAAACAAAGATTGGACTCTTTGATCTGAATGCCAAGCGTCACGTCTGGGGGAAACCTGGCACCATCCCTACGGTGAAGCATGGTGGTAGCAGCATCACGCTGTGGGTTTTTCAGTGGCAGAACAGCTTTCTACCGGTCTAATGTCCATTGCTCTATCTTCTGTATACCTTCCCTACCTTGTCACAACACAACTGATTGGCTGAACCGCATTAAGAAGGAAATACATTCCACAAATTAACTTTTAACAAGGCACACCTGTTAATTGAAATGCATTCCAGATGACTACCACATGAAGGTGGTTGAGAGACTGCCAAGAGTATGCAAAGTTGTCATCAAGGCAAAGGGTGGCTACATTGAAGAATTTCAAATATAAAATATATTTTGATTTGATTAAGACTTTTGTTGTCTTCACTATTATTCTACAATGTAGAAAATAGTACAAAATAAAGAAAAACCCTTGAATGAGTAGGTGTCCAAACTTTTGACTGGTACTGTATGTAAATGTGATATTTTTTGCAAAAAATTCTAAAAACCAGTTTTTGCTTTGTCATTATGGGGTATTGTATGTAGATTGATGAGGGAAAAAAACAATTTACTCAATTTTAGAATAAGGCTGTAGCGTAAATGTGGAATAAGTCACGGGGTCTGAATACTTTCCAAAGGCACTAGGTTATTGCATCATGGTCGGGTTGTTGTTGGAAAAGAGAACATGTTCTCAATGACTTACCCGGTTAAATAAATGATAAAATCATTTGTGGTTCTGGTGTTTTTCTTAGTTTAAGTAGGCCTATTGTGTGATATGTAATTGCTATTACAAAGTTCAGCTTTATAATCAACTAGCCCCTTCAGTTTCCAGCTGGGTACGTCTCAGATGGTTGGTTTGTCTTCCTCCTCTGGAAACCTTTATGAGGAAATAACCTTTTGTTTGAAACTGTGTAAACATATTTACCTTCTGCATTTTATTGCCCTCCAATGGATACTCGTTAAAGTATTTAAAGTGTACTCATTTCAGTTACAGGGCCTCTAAAGAGTCCTGTATTATTGGCAGTACGTATTACCTCCCCGAGTCAGGAGTGGGTAATTTGTGGAGGTGGTAGATGTTTTCAGGCTCCCTCTACAGAATCAAACCCTGATTCCCAGTTCCGTTCCCCAGCAAGAAAACCAAAAATGTCACTCAAACAGAAGGGGGAACTAACAAAGAGTAATTGACCAACAACCAAAGGTGGGTTTTTGGAAGGGGTTCTGAAAGACTCATGGGGGTGTCCACTGAAAGTTGACTAGCAACAACAACTGGAACCTAAAAAACACCCACCATGAGCACTCACTAAATTTGCAGAAGAGGTGAACAAAATTAAAACCAACACCACACTTAAAGACAGGAAGCAAACCTAAAAGGGGGAGCAAAACAGGGAAGATCAGACAAAAGGTGATGTTTTTCTAGAGATCAAATAGGGAACTAAAGGTGTTGACCCTCCTTCTCTCAAGAGCACTGGTCCAACCACTCTTTTATAGCACCT
This sequence comes from Thymallus thymallus, assembly GCA_023634145.1. Lineage (NCBI taxonomy): Eukaryota > Metazoa > Chordata > Actinopteri > Salmoniformes > Salmonidae > Thymallus > Thymallus thymallus. The sequence continues at coordinate 17,438,664 of CM042388.1, read as the reverse complement.
GGGCCTTCCCACTAACGAGTTGGCATCCAGCACAGGTGTAACACATACTAACTAATGAGGTGACACCAATCGGCGTGCTCTATATGCAAATGTGCTATACGTGCTAAAAGTCCAACCTCAAAACAAATGGGAAAACCGAAACCTGTAACATCCTCAGGGCTATTAAACTGAACGTCTGCGGTAATAATAATCGTGTTTGGAATCCATGCTTAATAATTATACTATTCTATTATTCTATTATAAAGAAAGGTTTTAATAAAAAACACCAACACATGATTGCGTTCCAAATGGCACCCTATTCCCTTAAGTGCACTGCTTTTGACCAGCGCCCTATGTGTAGTGCACTACAATTATAAAAAAAAGCAGCACTAAAGAGGGAGTAGGGTGCCATTTGGGACAGAGACATTGTTTTGTGTAGGTGTTTTTAATTAATTCCTCCCCTTAAAATAAACACATCTCACAATTGATCATTGTAATCTGTTAACTCTAGAATAACTGACAAACTGTGATTTATTAAAAGCACAATGTACATGTTAAGATGTGTGTGCGGTTAATCATTTTCAAGAGGGAGGAGGGAGGGTCCACATGCTTCATTTGCAACATTAATTAAGCAAAGTCGTTATGGCGCTAATTAGCTGATCATAAAAGGATCTCTGTTTTATTGTAATTGATTATCAAAGCGACAATCAGCTGCTTACTTGAAATGAGGGCGGAATGTTCTCTCAGACTGAGAAGCCATATGTGCTGATATAGTTGATCATATCAATGTGACCGACTGGTCACTGTGCCACATAGGCTACATTAATCAAGGAGTGTTAGAACCATAGGCATTCTATGGTTAGAACCTTACTGACTTCAGGACCGGTCATAACACCAGCATGTGTAAAACCATTGCTGACAATTTATTTATTTTATTTTCACGTGGTGGCTTGATTTGTTTGAAATTATATCAAATTATGGTCAGAGACATCTACAGTATATGTATAATGTGCTGTGTAATTCAAGAGAATTGGGCTTAGTTGAGTGTAGGAATTAAGTATTTTTCTGTGATTCCTGTATGAGACTGGACTCTCGGGATGTTTAGGAATTTTGTTGAAATTGATGAGGCGGGGTTGTCTTGTCTTGCAACTAGAAAATGAATCAGTGAACTGTTGTTCCATTAGCAGTGGGCCTCGTCACCTTACATTCTAATTGTTGTTCGCTCTTTTCTTGTTTCTTTAAAAGTGCAATCTGCAATATTACAGCTATTTATGGTAATAGTGATAGATATACACTGAGTGTACAAAACATTAAGAATACCTGCACTTTTCATGACATAGAATGACCAGGTGAATCAAGCTGAAAGCTCTGATCCCTTATTGTTAACTCCGCTTCAATCAGTGTAGATGAAGGGGAGGAGACAGGTTAAAGAAGGATTTCTAAGCATTGATACATGGATTGTGTATTTGTGCCATACAGAGGGTGAACGGGCAAGACAAAAGATTTAAGCGCCTTTGAACGGGGTATGGTAGCAGGTGTCAGGCGCACCGGTTTGTGTCGAGAACTGCAGCTCTGGAGGGTTTTTCACACTCAACAGTTTCCCGTGTGTGTCAAGAATGGTCCACCACCCAAAGGACATCCAGCCAACTTGACACAACGGTGGGAAGCATTGGACTCAACATGGGCCAGCATCCCTGTGCAATGCTTTCGACACCTTGTAGAGTCCATGCCCCGACGAATTGAGGCTGTTCTGAGGGCAAAAGGGGGTGCAGCTCAATATTAGGAAGGTGTTCATAATGTTTTGTACACTGTGTATATACCCATTGAAAATGAATTTCAGATTATGGCTTTAAACCCCAAACTCCTAGATCTTTCCTACCCAATAAGAACTCTGTCAGCCTCCTCGTGTTCCTTTCATCCAAACGTCAGTCTTTTGTCTCCCACACCTGTTTTAAGGTTCATGTCGGCACCAGAGCCATTGTTGCATCCCAAATGGCACCCTACTTCCAATATAGTACACTACTTTTGATAGGGCTCTGCTCAAAAGTAGTGTACTAAATAGGGAATAGGGTGCCATTTGGGACGCAGTCTTGCCTTGTTTGAAGGCCTTGTGTGTGGTTTGGATTGTACTGACATAAGTTGCTGATCTAATGTCATTCTATACCTCAAGACTTTGTTGTCTGGTAGATTTTCTTTCTTTTTTTTTCTCCTCCTTCCCTGCCAGTTTCCTTTCTTTTGACTTGAAGTTTCTTTTGAAGTTACATGTGCTACTGATAATTGAAGCAATACATCCCACTGAAGATAATATACAGATGTAGGATCTTAATTTGAGCCAGATTGCTACAGCAGGAAAATAATTCTGCAGCAACAGGATTATAATTCATGGATACATTTTTCGTAAGGGACAATCAAGTCTGAAATGTCAAACTTCAGACGCCTTTTTAAACCTAATTCACTACAAGTTTACATTTCCTGCATTGCATCGCAAACAGGGTGATCAAATTAAGATCCTACATCTGTACGCCACTAATTTAATGGATTTCAAAGTGAAACCTTAACTTGTTCTCTCATGGCCTAGAACCCTTATCCATCTTGATATGATACTGAGTTGAAAGTGTACTGTCATGTCACCACTATGCATTTTTATTGTATAGTGAAGTCAGCGAAATCACAACTGAAGATATCTCTTGTGAAATTACACTAAACTGACTGATCACAATGTGTATGACATTTGGAAGCATGGTATTCTTTGATCTTTGACCCAGGGTCATATAGATCTGGGTTTACCTAAATCGATCCTGGGAACCCCCCACAGTCGGTCCTGGTTGGTTTTTGCCCTAGCACTACACAGATGAAGTAATCAAAGCTTGATGATGAGTTAGTTATTTGAATCAGCTGTGTAGTGCTAGGGCAAAATACAACATTAGCACCCAGGGGGGAGGATCCCCAGGACTGAGTTTGGGAAATCCTGATATAGATCATAATAATAAACTAAACGTTATGCTTAATCTTTCATTTCTCCCCTCTCTCTCTCTCTCTCTCTGTCTCTCTGTCTCTCTCTGTCTTTGGCTCCCAGGTGAGAAGGTGACCATGTTTCCTGTCCTGGACATTGACCAGAACGACATTGTGGACACTAACGGAGCAGGAGATGCCTTTGTGGGAGGTGCAGTACACTAGTCTGTCTCCTCCCTGGTTTCTCTCTTGTTTCTGCCAGTTATCCTCTCCACAGCATGTACATAGATGCCCAATTAACCAATTATATTCCCATGTTCTATTTCCCCCAGGGGAGTTCTGATGGCCCAGCCCTCCATAGCCTCCCTGTAATTCAAACCATTCTGTCAAATGTTATATTGAGGAGTGACACTTTAATAAACTTTTCTTCTCTGCTCTATTCTTTTACTGACCTCTGACCCTTGCTTCTCACCTCTCTCTCCTCCAAGGCTTCCTGTCAGAGCTGGTACAGGAGAGGCCATTGGAGGAGTGTATCCGTGCGGGCCACTACGCGGCCAACGTCATAATCAGACGGGCAGGATGCACCTTCCCAGAGAAACCTGACTTCCCTTGATGTACCCAAGCATTATCCCCCATCTACAAATGTATTTTCCTTACCTTACAAACACCTGCATTAAGCTGTGTGTATGTACTGTATGTGCCTCAAGGTTGTGTGTGTAAAGTTTGTTTAAAGTTCACAATTATTCCATGGATATAACCGGCCAACAACATTGTCGCTATGTGTTGTAACTTAATTTGAGTCAATTGCTGTGAGATTATCGATCATCAGTGATTCAATTTGCTTTAGTAGATTACTTTTTAAACAACTTTCTAAAAAACACTTCAAACAACACTCCACTTTCTGTCAGTTTAAACCACTAAATATTAACTCTCATTCAACTCTCTTGACTTTGCTATTAAAAGGGTGGGATGTCCAATACTAAGGACCAGGAGTTTTTCATCGCCAGGTCAATACGTGGTCTAGAAAACTCAGGGTCCTACTATCAATAATGTATAACTGTCTGAAATGTGGAGTTTGATATTATTATTATTTTATTTTTTTTCTTAAATGTTTACTGAATGACTCTGAATACAATGGTATGTTGCCAAGTTCATGTTGCCATGACGCACAAAATTGTTCATTAAAACAACAGGCGTGGGTGGTCTGAGACTTTGTCAAATGTTCCTTGAGTTCAAACAATACCTTCACACTACAATTCCAATGCCTTGTCATCTTGAATTTAAGAAGTAAAGTAACAAATGCATAAAGAGTTTGACTGTTACCCATAATACCAAGCTGTGTATATCTTTAACCCATTTCAACCACTTTTTGATGTGTGATTGAAGGTGTGGTTGCAGCAAGCTAATAATTTTCTGTATCCTACTGGCTACTAAAGATAATTACTGTTGTGTTATGGTAAAAGACGGTGTAGATCTTTCACCCATTCTAACCACTTTTCGATGGATGATTATAGATGTGTTTGCAGCAAGCTAATAATTTTTGGGCCTGACTACTGTATTGGAAAGCATGATGAGAAAACAGCTAAACCTCCATCATTAGCAAAACAGGGTCCAGGGCAGGCCAGATCCAGCCCCAAGTCTGGGTGTCCTAGTACAGACCAGATCCAGTCCCAAGCCTGGGTGTCCAGGCTTGTGGGGTTCTAACTGGATTCTCCCAGACTCCCGGATCTCTGTTATTACATCCGAAATGGCACCCTATTCCCTACATAGTTCACTACTTTTGACCAGAGCCTTATGGTCTCCATATGGGCCCTGGTCAAAAGAAGTGCACTATATAAGGACTGAGGTGCCGTTTGGGATGATGGCTCCACGGCTGCTGGAGGTCGTTTCTCTCAATTATGGGATTAGTGGTGCCTCTTCATGGTGATCATTAGAGAGCCCTGGAAATTAGGCTGACCCCCCCCCCTGCACCCAGCTGGCTGATTTCACCCCCCCCCCCCCCCCAGCTGTGCTGTCGCCGGTGTTGGATAGGGGAGACAAGGATCACAGAGAGGCCTCAGACTGTCCCTTCCTCCCTCCAGGCATGGGGGGCCACAAGTAGTGGATAATGGGGATTGAGAGAAATTGGTTGCACCCTATTCCATAGATTATGTACTACTGTTGACTAGGGACTATTCTTCTTAAACCACTTTATCCATTTATTTTTGCCTCCCTAATAAGGTTGTGGTCAAAAGTAGTGCACTATATAGGGAATAGGATCTGAGGCAGTACTACACTGCTCCTTTAACAGTAGTAGATACAAACTGTAGCCTAAAACCTGTACTATTATCATAGACTGAGGTCAAATTGTGCCTATGTCCCATATAACTGTGAAAATGAAATACAAAAACACATTATGCAATATGCCATTATCATATTGTGTATAAATAATACTACAGAATGCAACCTATATTTTTTTCCTTTAATTTCTGGGCTCATTAAATGTGAAGAGTGATCCTATTCAAACACCTCTTATGCAAAGGGCTGTAGATCCATTTAATGATGCTGGGTTTATGCGTTTATGCTAATCAGGGGCATCTAGGTGAAAACAGGCTCTAGCCAAAATGTTATTAACAACTTTGAGACACTTTTTTCATCAGCGTTTTAAGGTTTCACACAGATGCGCTTTGAAAAGGACCACGTTTCTGATTGGCAGAGATCACACTCCGTAGCAGCTGGTTCATTTGCTTCTCAACTTGACAGATGGCAAAACACAAACACAAAGAATGCGTGACAAATGGCACCCTATTCTCTATTTCGTGCACTACTGGTCAACATTTGTGCACTAAATAGAGAATAAGTTGCGATTTTGGATGTAGACAAAAAGATGGAGCCATGATTAAGTAATGATAATGAGGAACGCTGCGTAGCTTACCGCAAGAAGGACTACCGTGCTTTACTTAATTTAAAAGTGTAAGAAAAGTAGTTTGTAAATTGTAGGATGTGTCATTGTCTCCGTCTCAACAACTAACTGGCTAAGGTCCCCTGTTTCTCCATTGGGCTGTGCGATACCCAAGTCAGAATTCTACCAACTTCCTAGTGTTCTTAATTTGTACATATACAGAGTTCAATTAGATCAGAGCTACTAGAATAACATATGGCGTTGGCAAATTTGGGCTCATCGTATTAGAGTTATATCGTCAAAGAAAGAACACAATTTGTAAGTCTGGTATTTACCCTCATTCATCACCGCCATCCATTCTTTGAATGCGTGAAAAGCAAACGCAGTGTGTGCATCCCAAGAGCACTATATATGGAATAGGGTGCAATTTGGGAGAGAACCTATTGGCCCTGGGCAAAAGTAGTGCACTATATAGGAAATAGGGTGCCATTTGGGACAAAACGAATGGGGCTGGTCAAAAGTAATGCCCAACATAGGGAATAGGGTGCCATTTGGGACGCAAAATTGACTGACTGGGGACGTAGCCAGAGCAGACCAGACCAGTGTTTTGCCCCGCAGATGGGCAGCAGTGTTGCTGAACAGCACTGGGGTGGCAGTTGGCAAGGATTGAGAGCGAGAGGAGAGATGGGGGGATGGTCAGACTGTGTGGATGGCACATGCTCCCATTGCGTCCCAAATGGCACCCTATTGCTTATATCAGTTTACCTACTCCAGTCCTCTAGTACCCCCAACAGCACACATTTTTGTTGTAGCCCCAACTCACCTGATTCAACTCATTGAGCGGTTGATGACTATTTATCAAGTTGAATCAGGTGTGCGTGTCCGGGGCTACAACAAAAATGTGTCCCCCATTGTGCGTAGCCTGGTCCTGTGGGCATGGAGGAGTTTGACGTGGTTCGAACAAAGGGTGCGTGGAGGTTCATAGGGGGAGAGAAGGTCTGACAGGGAGGCGGGTCCGATGCCATTTAGGGCATTGTAAACGAGAAGGATAATTTTATAGTAAACGACTTGAGGAACAGGTAGCCAATTATATATAGAAATAAGCAAGGATGGGTGTGATATGTGCATACTTTTTTGTTTGTGCTTGAATCCTTGCGGCACTGTTTTATGTGAGCTGTAGTTTATGAACTTAATTTACAGTCAGCCCCCAAGAACTGCGTTCCCATAATCAATTCTGGATAAAAATGAATCCATGGATTAGCTTTTCTGAGTCAGATGTGGTGAGAAAGGGTCTTATGCGGGAGATGTTATTCAGGTGAAAGAATGACGTCTTACATACGTTACTAATGTGGGCATTGAAGGAAAGAGCAGGGACGGATTTCACACCCAACTTAGTGTAGGCAGCAGCTGTAACATCTTGAGGTTGTTGATTGATCATTTCCATAATATGATTGAATCATACTGTTGATGTATTGGTGTCCATTTAATAGACTATTATTATTTGTCTTCTTGTCTGTCTTCCATTAAAATCATATCGTTTTTTATTTTGTTGTGACTGAAACAGAATCAATATTATTTTTTGTAGGTGTCATTATTCATAACGATTTTATGTTATGATCATGATCAAGGACTTGATGTCTTCAGTATATTACGATTGGGTCAATTCTCTGCAAAAAGACCTACCCAGCTGGTTCTATGATTAGAAGATGCTTGGAAACAAGGTGGCCCAATAGGCTGCATTATCTAGGAAGTTATTCCAGGGTAACGATCATTAATGCCAATGTCAGTTTGTACACTAGCTGTGCAAGTATTATACCACTCGCAGAATACAGCCCTGAATAAAGACATCAATATGTGTTGCAAAAACATGTTTTTTCATCTTCCCATGCACATCCCGGGACATTTTAATGTGAAAAGTGAAAGTGACATTACATTTGCCGCTATGATCATTGTGGAAGCGCTACTGCTACAGGGGCGACGGTCTGCTCCACTTCACTGACTGAAGTAGGGATGTCTACAGTGAAGAAGAAGGGGGAGGGAGGTACCACTTTGTCACAGGCTGCTATGTAGATTAACCTTTCAATTAGTTGTTATCAGGTCCTCTGTCTCAGCGCGAGCCTTCAGCGAATCGTTTAGAGATTAAAAATACAAGGAAACCCCCCTATGGATGTGCGGCTGTGAGTGTGATTATTTATATCCGATGGTCGTTTCAGTCATCGTGTTAATGAAGAAGGGGACTGTATCCGATAAAGAAAACTTGAAGAGGTAACTACCAGCACAGCAAATATTTACGGTAGCTAGCCGATGCCTTTTTCTCTCACTGGTTACATGTTCATCCTTGCATAAACTTGCGTAATTTGTTTTGCCTCATTGCCCAGCGTCGGAACATTTTGTAAACGATCCAGCCTACATTTCAAGCAGGCTGTATATCACCGACTAATATTGTGTAAACGAGAATGGACCTGCGAGTCGAGTGAGAAATGGATGGATTGCGAAACTGTACCGATACATTTATTATTGAGGCACAGCGAAGATGCTGCTACTCCGATTACCCGGGTCAATTACTCCGTTTGTAGGCTATGTGGAATTTCCCCCCCCCCCCCCCCCCTTATTTTCTAGTCGGAAATGCAGTGGAAGATAATACAGATAATAAGTTTAGTCATGATTTACATGGTAGAATTTTGATGATCGCTGTAGCCTAACGCAGGCAGGCACTCGTACTATGTAGAGAAATTCTACCGCTTGATGGATAAGAAATCCTGAATTATTATTTATAGTGTGCCATATGTATTATGATGTAGCCCACCCGTAAACGTTTGGTAACCTACATGAGTTGGTGAAAACTGAAATCAGTGTATTGTCGGTGATTCTGGGAATAGGCTATAGTGGATTTCCACAAGAGTGGAAAATAAAATGAGAACACCAGTTTGTGGGGAAAGAAGTGTCGGGTAGCATGCACAACCTTAGCACGGTAATAGCTCATCGCCTTCAAACCTTTTTAAAACTTGCTGCTTTAAATCAGCAGTCAAGTCTTCACCGTTTTGTTTTTTTTGCAAATAAATGATGGATTTAACAAACAACCAATTAAAGTCTAAAATGATCCAAATCATTTTGAAGTGTAACCAATTGTTTCAAGGAGGAGTCGTAGTAAAGGTGGGCTGGCGTTTGACACTGGATATAGTTTAACCAGAAATCATTAATTTAGCCAACTTTTATGTTAATGAATTACAATTAATTGAGATATAACATGTATACTAAATTGTCCCTATAGTGCACCGACTTATTCAGTCAAACGATAAGTGCTCGGGGTCAATAAAACATCAATCCATGATACGAAAAGATACCTTAAGAGGCGGTTCAATTGAGTGTAGTGACAGATCAAGCAGCCAACGCGGTCCCTTCTAAAGTGAGCTCATATATAATGATTGACATGTACTTTATCAAACCAGAAATCAGATCTTGCCTTTACAGCCAATATTAAAGTTGCTAGGGAGGGCACATTAGTGTAGGTAAGGTTTAATGAGACTCCATTGGATTGTAATCAGCGTCATGTCGGATTTATGTAAACTACAACATTGTAACAAAATGGCGACTGTTTAGGTCACGTCATTAATACAGGGCAGCAATGTTATTTCCTACATCTCAACTGATACAAGCAAGGTTAGTTACATATTATCTTCTCGTTCGTAAGCGTGTCATGTTAGTTTGAACATAAATTGCAGTCATAAATTTCCGGTAACCATCCATCGGCAGCTGTCAAAAAGTGCAACAATATGAATTGATGGTGTGCAGCTGACATTCAAGCTCGCGCCGGCTGCTAAAATTAACAAATCCTTGTTTATCACTCGTTACCCATCCAAGCTGTCAAACTCGCATGCAAGAAGTCAAACTCCATTGCCCTTCTTGCTCTACATTGTAGCTGATTAGAAACACAGAGTAGCCTAGTTTAGTCGGCTGGTGATGTTACAATGAAACATTTAACTATCAACTAAAATAGCACATTATATCACAAGTCATTCTGATACGTGTTTAAACATTATATTTAACAGGTTACATTTTATCTCCCTTGTTCTTATGGCTATAATCAGTGTGCCATGACAAATTAATCTTTATCATTATTTTACCACAAACTATTGCATGCGGTTAGGTCAATCGGTGGATTATAGTATCAGACTCAGACTACGGATTAAGTAACATTAGCCTATCCCTAACCTCTCTAGAATCATCATCTGTTTCTCTTGAGTGTTGTTGACCTTCATTTCATACTGTCTTGGTCTACTTTTCAGAAAATGTTATGGTGAGGTCTCAGAATGTAGCCTAGCCTACTAATCCTAAAACACTTACATTGGTCATAGCCCAATGTGTAAAGTCTATACTAGGCCGATCCCCCACAATTCACTACCAGTAATCAAATCAATATAGTTATTTTCTAATGGGGCCATGGACTACTAGTACTTTGATACTCAGTAAAGGTGCTGGGTGAAACAAATATGGAAATTCTGTTATTGTTAGAGTACAGTATTGCTTATTTTTGGCTTGTGATCTTGTTTGACTGTTTATGACTATCTGTGTTTTTTATTTTAAGGTATCATTTGGATCTTGAAGGAACTGACCTCATTCGAAGGAATCATGTTCCAGGTCGGTCGGTAACGGTCCCAACCTTCGAGGAATTTACTATCTAGCTACTTTCATCTTATTTTGTGAGGTTACATGTGCGCTACTATCTTGGATGAGGATTTACAGCAGGAATGTATTGATGCTGAGGTGGAACATTACTTTTTGACCTTCAAGATGTGTTGGATGTATCAAATGTTTCACAACAACAAGGGAGATTCTCTATGGATCACTTTTTCCTGAATCTCATTGTTTAACCATGGTGGAACTTGCCAACCCTCTGCATACGGAGTGGATTCTAGAAGCAATACAGAAAATCAAAAGGCAAAAGCAGAGGCCTTCTGAGGAGCGGATTTGTCATGCGGTGGCTACCTTACACAGATTGGACAAGCAGAACGTTCTGGAGCAGTTGGAGTTAAGTGTTCACGATGGTTCCATTCTCAAAGTCACCAATAAGGGGAGCGTGTCGTACAAAGACCCCGAGCACCCTGGGAGAGGAGTATCTTCATCGACAACATCATTGCTCAAACCTGTTAGTGCAAACCTCTCTGTCCCATCGTCTAAAGGATCTATATGGAATCCCAGTGACCTTCGCCACGTTGATTGGAATAAAATCCTGAGGAGGGCCATCGAGGGTCTGGATGATACCCACGGTTCCTCTCTGAAGAACATCCAGAGGTACCTAAGGAACCAGGATGATCTATCACCCGTCCTGGACAACCCGGGGTTCCAGCAGAGGTTGCGACTGGCCGCCAAACGGGCAGTCAACAATGGCCGGCTGGCGAAGAACGGGCCCCTCTACAGGTTGAACCAGGGGGGTAGTGGAGCTGAGGGGAGGAGCCAGAGGTGTCCAGGTGCTTCCCCATTGGCTCTTCAGTGTGTCACTCTTCTTCCACATGAGCGAGACCAGGTACAGTATACTGATACTGGGCTCTGTATCTTCCTCTGTTTATAATACTGTGTATTCCAAGGATTCTTTCACTAGGTACAGCATGCTACTCACAGCCTCTGAATCCTTTTCAGGTTATCTCTTATGTTGATAATATATCCTCTTTTTTCACTACAGTTTTTTCTTTTCAGAGGCAGTGTTTGTTTTAGTCATGGACCAATCAGCAAACCCGCTGGCGAAATACTGTTCCTATCCCTCTGTAGTTTAGTTGGTATAGCATGGCACTTGCTAAGCCGGGGTATTGGGTTTGATTCCCAGGAACATCTATACCTGAAAGTGTTTGCCTGCATAACTCACTTTGGTTAAAAGCGTCTGCTAAATGGCATATATTAATATATGATCCCTTTATGTCTCATTTTGGAATATTCAGGGAGTCTAATTTTGTTTCACTTAAGGACTTGTGATGCTCTCAATGATCATGCCTTATCGGCTTCAAGCACTGCACTTGAGGAATGCATTTGGTTGATGGCTGACTGTGTTGTGATGAATAGTGAACCTCTTGTGGGCTTAAATCAAGCCGTTGTGATATAATATTGCTGCTTGGAAACACAGCTACTCAGTAGATCTACTAGCTAGTTCAGAGAACTACTAGGCCTTTTTGGCTTGTCCTCTGCTCAGGAAAATGCTTTGTAACCAATTGGCAATTTTTTGCATTCATATGGCAGAATAGATGGGCTATGATATTATAGACAGAGTAAATAACGTACAGTAGCTTTAAAGTGATTTGCCCTTGAGAACACGTGTGTGTGTGTGTGTGTGTGTGTGAGAATAATATACTTTTATGGGTATATTATTACAATTGCTCAGAGAAAAATTATTTGTTTAACAAGTAATACAGAAACCCCTGTTTTCAATACTCCAGCACCCTCCCCTTGCTAGGATAACGAGATTGGGAGGGATCTTAGACCATTCCTCTATGCAGAATCTTTCCAGATCCTTGATATGTATAATTTGGCCTGCGCTTATGGACTGCCCTCCTCAATTCAAACCAGAGGTTTTCATTGGGGTTCAAGTCCGGAGACCGAGATGGCCATTGCAAAATGTTGATTTTTGTGGTCAGTTAACCATTTCTTTGTAGATTTTGATGTGTGCTTGGTGTCATTGTCTTGCTGGAAGATCCAATTGCGGACAAGTTTCAGCCTCCGGGCAGATGCAAACAGGTTTTTTGGATAAAATGTCCTAGAACAGTTGATGATGCCGTTGACCTTAACAAGGACCCCAGGATGCCAAACCCACCGCTGGTGTACATGGCCAAAGACCTCTTTTTTAGGAACATCTTACCATAGTACCCGTTTCCAATCCAGGTGCCAAGTCCCAGGCGATCCATTGATCATCCTTGCCGTGTTTCTACCACATGATTGGAGTCCACCTGTGGTAAATTCAATTGATTTGAATTTACCATAGACAGGCACACACCTGTCTATATAAGGGTTCCCACAGTTGACAGCGCATGTCAGAGTAAAAACCAAGCCATGAGGTCGAAGGAGTTGTCCATAGAGTTCCGAGACAGGATTGTGTTGAGGCACATATCTAGGGAAGGGTAACACAAATTGTCTGCTGCATTGAAGGTCCCCAAGATGAATGAAGATGCCAGTTGAGGACTTGTGAGGTGTCTGTTTCTTAAACTAGACACTCTAATGTACTTGTCCTCTTGCTCAGTTGTGCACCGGGGCCTCCCACTCCTCTTTCTATTCTGGTTAGAGCCAGTTCTGTTCTGTGAAGGGAGTAGTACACAGCGTTGTACGAGATCTTCAGTTTCTTGGCAATTTCTTGCATGGAATAGCCTTAATTTCTCAGAACAAGAATAGACTGACGAGTTTGAGAAGAAAGTTCTTTGTTTCTGGCCATTTTGAGCCTGTAATCGAACCCACAAATGCTGACGCTCCAGATACTCAACTGGTCTAAAGAATGCTCGTTTTATTGCTTCTTTAATCAGCCGTTTTCAGCTGTGCTAACATAATTGCTAAAGGGTTTTCTAATGATCAATTAATCTTTTAAAATGATAAACTTGGATTAGCTAACACAACGTGCCATTGGAGCACATTGGATGGTTGTTGATAATGGGCCTCTGTATGCCTATGTAGATATTCCATAAAAAAAATCATCAGTTTCCAGCTACAATAGTTATTTACAACATTAACAATGTCTAAACTGTATTTCTGACATTTCTAAGTGACCCCAAACTTTTGAATGGTAGTATACATACATACATACATACATGCATGCATACATACATACATACATACATACATACATACATACATACATACATACAGCGGGTGAAATAAGTATTGAACACGTCACCATTTTTCTCAGTAAATATATTTCCAAAGGTGATATTGACATGAAATTTTCACCAGATGTTGGTAACAACCCAAGTAATCCATACATACAAATAAGTTCAGAAATTAAGTTATGTGTAATAATGTGAAATGACACAGGGGAAAAAGTATTGAACACACTTACTAATATTTATTTAATACTTTGTACAAAAGCCTTTGTTGGTAATGACAGCTTCAAGACGCCTCCTGTATGGAGAAACTTGTCGCATGCATTGCTCTGGTGTGATTTTGGCCCATTCTTCCACACAAACAGTCTTCAAATCTTGAAGGTTCCATGGGCCTCTTCTATGAATCTTGATCTTCAGTTCTTTCCATAGATTTTCAATGGGATTTAAGTCAGGTGATTGGCTGGGCCATTCTAGCAGCTTTATTTTCTTTCTTTGAAACCAATTGAGAGTTTCCTTGGCTGTGTGTTTGGGATCATTGTCTTGCTGAAATGTCCACCCTCCTTTCATCTTCATCATCCTGGTAGATGGCAGCAGATTTTTGTCAAGAATGTCTCGGTAAATTTGCCCATTCATCCTTCCTTCAATTATGTGAAGTTTGCCAGTACCATTTGCTGAAAAGCAGCCCCACACCATGATGTTCCCACCTCCAAACTTCACTGTTGGTATGGTGTTTTTAGGGTGATGTGCAGTGCCATTTCTCCTCCAAACATGGTGTGTATTATGACATCCAAACAGTTCAATTTTGCTCTCATCTGAACCCACTATATTCTCCCAGTATTTCACTGGCTTTTCCAAATGTTGTGCAGCAAACTTTAAACGAGCTTCAACGTGCTTTTTTTTTTAGCAATGGAGTCTTGCGTGGTGAGCGTGCATACAGGCCATGGCGGTGGAGTGCATTACTTAATGTTTTCTTTGAGACAACAGTACCTGCTGATTGCAGGTCTTTTTGAAGCTCTCCACAAGTGGTCCTTGGCTCTTGGACAACTCCTCTGATTATTCTTTTCAGTCCTCTGTCAAAAATCTTGCGAGGAGCATCTGGTCGAGGCAAATTTAGGGTGAAATGATTGTCTTTCCACTTCCGTATTATGGCCCCTACAGTGCTCACTGGAACATTCAGAAGCTTAGAAATGCGCCTATAACCTATGCCATAATTATGTTTTGCAACAATTAGGTTGTGAATGTCTTGAGACCGCTCTTTGCTTTTACCCATCATGAGATGTCTTGTGTGACACCTTGGCAATGAGACCTTTTTGTAGGCCATCAGTTGGGACTGCACCAGCTGATAATAATTTGCACTGACAGGGGGCTGGATTGCTTTTTAATTACTGATAGTTTTCAGCTGTTGTCTTGGCTTTCCATGCCTTTTTGAACCTCCCTTTATTCATGTGTTCAATAATTTTTCCCTGTGTCATTTCACATTATTACACAACTTATTTTCTGAACTTATTTGTTTTGGTTTCTTTGTATATATGGATTACTTGGGTTGTTACCAACATCTGGTGAAACTTTCATGTCAATAGCACCTTTGGAAATATATTTACTGAGAAAAATGGTGACGTGTTCAATACTTATTTCACCCGCTGTATATATTTGAGATTCATCAATTTGCCACCCTTTGCCTTGATGACAGCTTTGCACACTCTTGGCATTCTCTCAACCAGCTTCTCTTGCATGCTTTTCCGTCAGTCTTGAAGGAGTTCCCACATATGCTGAGCAATTGTTGGCTGCTTTTCCTTCACTGCAGTCCGTCTCATCCCAAACCATCTAAATGTGGTTGAGGTTGGAAGTAAAAATCTCAAATTTGGACTCCAGACCAAAGGACAAATTTCCACCGGTCTAATGTCCATTGCTCGTGTTTCTTGGCCAAGCAAGTCTCTTCTTCTTATTGGTGTCCTTTAGTAGTGGTTTCTTTGCAGCAATTCGACCATAAAGGCCTGATTCACACAGTCTCCTCTGAACAGTTTATGTTGATGTGTCTGTTACTTGAACTCTGTGAAGCATTTATTTGGGCTGCAATCTGAGGCTGGTAACTCTAATGAACTTATCCTCTGCAGCAGAGGTATTTCTGGGTCTTCCATTCCTGTGGCAGTCCTCATGCAGCTGGTTGAGAGAATGCCATGAGTCTGCAAAGCTGTCATCAAGGCAAAGGGTGGCTACTTTGAAGAATCTCAAATATGAAATATTTTGATTTGTTTAACACGTTTTTGGTTACTACATGATGTGTTATGTCATAGTTTGATGTCTTCACTTTTATTCTACAATGTAAAAAATAGTCAAAATAAAGAAAAACCCTTGAGTAATATTCCAAACATTTGGCCCTCAGTGTGTGTATGTGTATGTATGTATGAATGTATATGTGTATGTGTGTGTGTATATATATATATTTATTTATTAGTGGGGACCATGATTTTAGCAGCGGCATTGCGCCTCTGTTAAATGCATATAGGGGAAACAATAAAATAATTTTGGAGGTGACTGTATGACTTGATATAGGGCCATTAAAAACATCCTCTTAACCTTCATTGTTTCCTCTTGACTATGATGCATGAGACTTGTTATTCACTCTGCAGAGATTGTGGCTCCATCACTCAGCAGTAACTCATGCTGCAGGTGAACAATACTGTATTGACAGCAGTTTTGTACTTGACAAATGAAAAGGACTGTACAGTGAAGGCCAAGGCATTGGAAGGGTGCTATTACTGTTGTCATAAAACACAGTTTTCCTCCCTTTTGTGTAGAAGGTCAAAATGACAGTCTAGGGCTTTGGGAGTGTAAAGTTGCATCCATCTCTCCATCAAGTTATGGAAATCATGATGTTTTACTACTTTTAAATTGTGTAGGCCTACAGTAGCCCATTCTAGCTGGGCATTTTCACTCTTGGAGACATTATCTACCCTTCAGTTTCATTATGAATATCAGGAAATAACACTCTTGACTGCAGCCACAAGTTTGTGTTTGCGGTCAGACCAAAGTGAAACAGTTCTGTTTTAAGAAAATGTCCTTCTGTAATAAAACGCTTGTCATTACCAAGAAATCTATCCTCATGAGAAACGTCTAGGCCCTGTTCTGTATAAGTTTGGAGACTTTCAATTGCACTCAGTTCTTATGCTATTTGGTGGTGACATCACTAAGATCTTTTAGTTTAGTTTACTCAAAAGGATGAGTTCTTTCTGGTCCTTGCAGTTAGCGAGTAACAATGCATAACTAGTGGGTATAGGAAATGAGAGTCTTGGAAAAGAGCAGTCTTGGGTCAAAGTTGATTAGATTCTAAAGTGAGTTTGGCAGGAACAAAGGCAAGGAATTTTTTTCTTCTCTCCCCTCACTGTTATGTAACCTGTTCTTCAGCACAGCTCTCTGCCTGGCTTCTAGAACAGCAGCAGTCTTCTAATAGAACCCCACCCCCCCTCATGGAACACAACCGTGCCTTTTTAAAGCGCTGTCATTTCCTCTAATGTACTTCATTTGGAATCCCCTAGTCAATCAGTAACATGTTCTCTTCTTAAGCTCTGTGTTCTTTCTCTCTTTTTCTGTTCTTCTTTTTAAGATGAGCACCACTTTGAGGGTTTTATATTTATCTTTGTTTAATCACCAATCAGAGGCTGTTCCCTACTGGAATAAATATCCAATGGCCAGCCCAGACTAGGCTAGCCTTTCATTTGTTAGCCACATAGGGTTTTTACTTAATACTCTTTATTTTATTAACTACAGATACAGTTGAAGTCGGAAGTTTACATACACAATTTTTAATGTTAACGAACTATAGTTTTGGCAAGTCGGTTAGGACATCTACTTTGTGCATGACACAAGTAATTCTTCCAACAATTGTTTACAGACTGATTATTTAACTTATAATTCACTATATCACAATTCCAGTGGGTCAGAAGTTTACATACACTAAGTTGACTGGTGCCTTTTAAACAGCTTGGAAAATTCCAGAAAATGATGTCATGGCTTTAGAAGCTTCTGAGTCAATTGGAGGTGTACTTGTGGATGTATTTCAAGGCCTACCTTCAAACTCAGTGCCTCTTTGCTCAACATCATGGGAAAATCAAAAGAAATCAGCCATGACCTCAGAAACAAAATTGTAGACATCCACAAGTTTGGTTCATCCTTGAGAGCAATTTCCAAATGCCTAAAGGTACCATGTTCATCTGTACAAACAATAGTATGCAAGTATAAACACCATGGGACCACGCAGCCGTTATACCGCTCAGGAAGGAGAGGCGTTCTGTCTCCTAGAGATGAACGTACTTTGGTGCGGAAAGTGCAAATCAATCCCAGAACAATCAGGAAGTTAAAGCTTGGTCGCAAATGGGTCTTCCAAATGGACAATGACCCCAAGCATACTTCCAAAGTTCTGGCAAAATGGCTTAAGGACAACAAAGTTAAGGTACTGGAGTGGCCATCACAAAGCCCTGACCTTAATCCTATAGAAAATGTGTGGGCAGAACTGAAAAAGCATGTGTGAGCAAGGAGGCCTACAAACCTGACTCGGGTACACCAGTTCTGTCAGAAATGGGCCAAAATTCACCCAACTTATTGTGGAAATCTTGTGGAAGGCTACCTGAAACGTTAAACAATATAAAGGCAATGCTACCAAATACTAATTGAGTGTATGTAAACTTCTGACCCACTGGGAATGTGATGAAATAAAATATCATTCTCTCTACTATTATTCTGACATTTTACATTTTTTAAAATAAAGTGGTGATCCTACCTGACCTAAGACAGGGAATTGTGAAAGCCAAATACATTTATACTCCGTTTTAAGGTGTATGTAAACTTCCGACTTCAACTGTAACTACAGATAATATTAGGTAAGACAAACGTATTTTCACGATGTCACTAATATCAAAATCAATAGCTTAAATCATATCACGATTCTGGGCTAATTTAGTGGTTCTTACCTATTTAAGTAGATTCACGTAAGACAATTGTTGTTAAAATAATTTATATTCCTTAAACATAAGTTGAAAATTATACTTTGGCTGTTTTCTGTTTTGATTTATAACCCAGTGTCAAAATCTCGGTTTTAAATGTCAAAATTCATAAACAATATGAAAAATTAAGTAAACCCCCTGGTGTATAGATGGATATGTAATCTTCACTTCAACACTATTGACAGATCAATTTTACCCAATTTTAACAAATCACACACTTTGAAAGGTAGGGTAAACGTAGGGTTGAACACTTAGAAAATGTTATGAAATTTAAAATAAACGAAATTGCATTTTCCTTATGGGGAAAAAGATATTTCAACCCTACCTTTACCATCACATAAAATGGCTAAAATAGAATTAGGTGTACCAAAACAAGTGCAAATGATTAGAAAACATTAGAGAGAAACTTCCAGCCTTCCATAAAGATAAGAAAACTGGTCTGGTTTGGTCTTAACCATGTGGTTTTGTGGTAACACATCATTCAAAGATTATTAATGCCCATGAATCTGGGAGGGGTTACAAATCTATTTCCAAGCAATTCAAAGTATATCATTCCATTTCCAAGCAATTCGAGGTACATCATTCCACTGTCTGACGAAATTTCCAGACCACTGGCAAACTACCTAGGACAGGTCGTCCCACCAATGTCAGCCCACCTGGGTAAAGTCAGTTGTCTTGATATTATTTTTTGAGAGCAGAGGCTTCTTCCTTCCTCACCTCCCATGTAGGCCAAGTTTGTGCAGTCTCTTTCTGACTGTGTACCCATGCACTTCGACATTGATTGTGGCAAGAGAGGCCTGTAGATCCCTTGATGTTACCCTGGGGTTCTTAGAGACTTCTATGAGCATCTTTCAGTCAGCTCTTGGGCTGACTTTGGTGGGACGACCTGTCCTAGGTAGTTTGCCAGTGGTCTAGACTTTTCGGCGGACAGTGGAATGATGTACTTCAAATTGCTTGGAAATGGAATGGTGTACTTCGAATTGCTTGGAAATGGATTTGTAACCCCTGAGGGCCTCGGGTAGGTCTTTTGATCTTTGAATGATGTTACCACACACCCATATGGTTAAGACCAAACCAGATCAATTTTCTTATCTTTATTGAAGGCTGGACCCTCCTAAGTTTCTCTCTGTTTTCTAATAATTTGCACTTGTTTTGGTACACCTAATTCTAATTTTAGCCATTTTATGTGATGCTAAAGATAGGGGTATACTAACTTTATCCCCGTAAGGAAAAGGTATTTTTGTTTATTTTAATTGCATAACATTTTCAATTATTATTTTTTATTTTTTTGTGATTTGTTAAATTGGCTAACCTTTATCTGTCAATAGTGTTGAAGTGAAGATTACATATCCATCTGTCCAAATATGTAACAAACAAAAAAACAGAGAGAACTTTCCAGTGGGTGTACTAACTTTTTCACATGACTGTACATGTCACACTTGTGTTCAGATTACATGTATTTTGCTAAATTAGTACCTTTATAAACTGAACACACAGCAAAATTTGCCAAGGGTTCATTCGATGCTGGAATTGATAAGCTTGTTCTACTGTAATCAGTGTGCGCAAATGAATCACTCGTGTCGATATTGTATGGAAATCAATAGAACTAAAAGACAAACCTCCAATAGCTTTTACTACGTTTACCAGTCGATCGACGAGAACCTGTAGTAGCCATATAAATGTATAGCTCTGTGAGACCATTATTTTGGTAGATGGCTGACACGGTAAAGGAATTAACATATTTGACTGGATAAATCCAACGAATCACCTCACAACGGTTTATAAATGGCGACAGGGATCGGCTTTCATTTGAATTATAGTTTAAGCCTCAAAACCATTAATTAATTTGAGCCAAGAGACGTTTATGGGAGGAGTGATTCATTTTATTTCTAGTACGGACTGGCGCATATGACAAAAACACCGGTACCAAACGAAAGATATTGATCTGTTTTAAGCAATCGATTTTGTGAGATCGCAATGACTATAAACTTGAATACTAACATCACCAATCTGAGGTAAAAAGGATGTGTATTTCATTTTCCTGTTATTGTTGTGTGGCGAAAACGTCTGTGTAATATAGTAGCACGTTCTCGTTCTGTCCAACATAGGGATATTAACGTTAAATTTAAATAATTAGTCAAAATAATTAAATATTTTGATTTGGCATGATGGTAAATGAAGCACACTCACTGATTTTTACAACAATGACATCTATTTCTCACTACTTTTACCATGGAGAGACAATTTAACCAGGCACCCTAGACATGAGCTTCCGTAGTGTGCAGCAGCCTGAAGCTTTGATGTCTACTCGTATGCTCAGGCTACTGATGTGATGCTCTAAGAAGCTAATCCTATCTCTAGCTTATTGGAACAATGCCTTTCTTTTTAATGCAGTTCATGGAAAGGGCTGTGACGGGCATGGAATTTTGGACGACGGTAATTGGCCAGCCAATGTCCGCAGTCATCGTAATAACCATTCGAAAAACAAAACACACACTTTCTCCTCCTCAGCTCCTGACCGCATGTGCTGCCATAGAAATGGAATGAATAGAAAGGGCGTCCCCATTAAAGTCAATGATGGCATAATCGGTGGACTGGCGGCCATTGTGAATGTACCCATCGCAGCAAAGCAGGAAGTAAAAGCAAGAAGTGTACCCATCAATGTGCCATGATCTGTTGATTCAACTCAACTGGCATTACCAAAAATACAGTCCATTGCATAAGCCACATTAGTCAACATTGTTTGAATGAACGTTCTACATTACCATGGAAATTATTGCATCACAATACCAGGAAGCCATTGTGAGTGTACATATGAGTTAGGGGCGGCAGGTAGCCCAGTGGTTAGAGTGTTGGGCCCATAACCGAAAGGTTGCTGGATCAAATCCCCGAGCTGACAAGGTAAAAATCTGTCGTTCTGCCCCTGAACAAGGCAGTTAACCCACTGTTCCTAGGCCGTCATTGAAAATAAGAATATGTTCTTAACTGACTTGCCTAGTAAAATAAAGGTAAAAACAAAAAAAGGGGTCAAATTGCCAGGGTTACAGCTTCCAAGCCAGTTCTATTCATTATATTTCTATGTGTGCTGCTGCTGCATTGTGGGGGGTGTTGCAACTGAAGACCCATTTGCTATTCACATGCTTGTTTCTGTAAGGAGCAACACATTTCCATCAAGTTGTTAACAGTCCATGTTACCGCAGAAACGGACTCAACCCCACAAATTCCCGTCTTCAGTCAGCAGTTTGTTCCACCCAAAAATGTAATAAAAATACATGACAGTTATTTTATTTTCATGACAGTCTTCATAACTGTTGGTTATACGGTAATTGTGCCAGCTCTAGTCCCACAGACCAATTGCATGGTTATCACAATGATAAGATGTGCTCTAAATCACTATAGCGTCCCTGCAGATGAAGATTTGTTCCAAACACCTAGGCCTTTCACATCCAGTTCAATCTTAATTTGTAACCTAGGTTGGTGATTGAGTGTGATCAAGTACAAAAAGAGCAGCCCATTTAGATACTTAGCCTGCTAGAGAAAGACTGGTCTGTTGGTTTAGAAGATGTTTGAACACAGTTGTTCCAAACACCTAGCACCTTTTACATAAAGTTAATTTGATGATTAAGTGGATACAATAGCTTTGTGATGGGATATATTGTGATCAAGTGCAAAAGGAACAGACTAGATATGCCTACGTACTAGAGATAGAAGTTTAAAGGAAAGATATTTTTTTAAATCCTGTTTGATAGAGCTACTTCTTGCTTCTACTTTTTGTGACCCGTTAATGATCACAATGACATAATGCTGCATCTAGCCAAGGTTGTGGGTTCAATTCCTGTAGGGATCGATACTCATACTAAATATGTATGCACTCCCTGTACTGTACTCATATTCACTTTGGATAAAAGCATTTGCCAAGTAAATTATACGTTGTTGAAGAGTAATGATGAAAGTGAGGTGTAGCCTATCTTACAAAAATGAATCATCATCTCTAGAGTTCATTCAAGAGTTGTTGTCTTTATGTAGACAGAGGCAAGCTGATTCCACACGTTCACTTTATTACTTAATTTTATTAGGGAATCATAGGTTTTGGAAATGGAGTAATCATTGATGTATCTGTAAACGGCTTTCTCTCATCATATTATTCACCAGCCAGGAACAATGACCAAATCCCACAGATGTATCCTATCCCTATTTTTAGTTCTCCACTTCCTGTATTTTGAAATGGCAGCATATAGCCTAGCGGTTAAGAGCACACTGATAGGTTGATCAGCTGATAGGTCGCTGGTTTTGAATCCCCAAGCTCACTAGGTGAAAAATCTGTTGATCTGCCCTTGAACACGGCACTTAACCCTAATATCTCTTGTAAGTTGCTCTGGATAAGAGCATCTGCTAAATGACTCAAATGTAAAAAGAAATGTGACTGTGGTTGGTTGAAATGTAATGCTAGCCCTAAACTCTCCCTGGGGCACGTTCAGTAACAGTGCAGTTAGAAATGTTATGAATAGAGCTGACATGATTCCTTATCCTACATGTCAGATAGGCATGATTGTTCTATGTACTAGCTATTTCTTTCTCAAGGTAATGTAACATCGGACCCTTTTGAACACCCAGATTGCATCTGCAGGTCACAGAGGGGTCACGTCAGGGTCGATGGATATTGCGTTCAAACAGGCTGTGTTGAGGTCATGATGGTGATCTGCCTGCCTCTGGCTCAGTAGAAACTAATTACGGGCACTCCCCAGAGTCCCCTTCCTTCCCAATGCCTCCGCAGTCAGTTGATGAGTCGTTTGTGTGTAAACTGATGATGAGGTTTGTTATTTATGGTCACACCCTGTGAGTGTTGTTTTCCCTTAAGAACCTCCTTCCTCTCAGAGGAGGCTCTTTGTGTGGCGCTGTGTTATGCTGCCTGAGAAGTGTGTGTGTGTGACGTTGTGTTATGTGGTGTTGTTTTTGCTGGTCATTCGGTTCAATAATTTCATAACGTTTCATAGGCCTACTGAGCAGAAAAGGTGTTGAATATGGTTGTTGTATAGAACAGTAAAAACACAACATAGAGTCATATATAACCTATGACTCTTAGCAGATGCTTTTACCCAAAGTGATCAACAGCAAATTGAGTGCATGTGTTTTTAGCATGTGTAGGCTGTGCGGAAAAATAACCCATGAGCTTGTTGCAAATGTCGTACTACCAACCGACCTACACATGGCCGTTTGGCTGCAAACTAGACATGGGCTAGTCTGCTGTTAGTTTCTGTGTTATGTGGTGGTGGTGTTTTCAAGGTGGTTGAGGCCATTGGGTTCAATAAGAAAGTCATTTGATAGCGTTCGATACTGAGCAGAAGAAAGATGTTGTTAATATTTTGCAGGATATAGAACAGATGGGTATAATGTTTGCCTTCCTACTAGACATGGGCTAACCATACTGGTAGTGTCTGAGATCTATCTTCCATGAGTTCTAAGTAGATCAGTGCTAAGTCCTCTTAAACCTTAAAGATTATATTTGACTACTTTTAAATGTAATTTTAAGCCCTTAAGTGAGTGTTAACTTTTCTACTGCTGATTCTGAGAGAGAGGGAGAGCAACTACGATGTTAGAGCCGGGGCGATACCAGTATCGCGATACTCTTTAGTATCCTGGCAAGGAAACAAAACACGAAGCGGATTTACCTTCTTTAGGAAAACAGCCCTAATGTTGGAAACAAACATCATTATGTTTACAGCTCACAATATTTTAGATACAGCAGGTTAAAGGACCAAAGAGTGAGGTCTGCTTAGGGTTTTCCTTTTTACCATGGAAACAATATCACAATACTGGTATCGTCCCGGCCCTATAAAATGTATTTGAATTATTATTATTATTATTATTATTATTATTATTATTATCATTAAGGTAATTTGATTACATTCTGGCTAATCCTGTCTAATTGTAGTGTGAAGAGTTCTCAATTGGATTAAGCCCCTTAACTGATTATCACATCCCCTTTCAGATTTGTTGGATAAAGAAGGGCAATCTTTTACATGTATTACGGTACAGTACCTCTGTGGGCAATACGTGTTCATAATAGGCTAATTGTGTTTTAGTTGTTTAGAACTCATGTCAGGGAGATGGGGAAGGACTATTATGTCATTAATTCCCATCTCATTCACAGAGCTTTGATGGCTAAGCCTTGTGTTTACTTATTCATGTCTCTGCATATCATTGCATCTGTTTGAATATATTCTCTCTGTTTCAATAATCCCCTAAAGCATGCTCATCAGTCAGTAGACTCCAAGACAAACAGGAATAGATGGGTATTAGGCATATCTGCAGCACTTTACAAGACTGCAGGTTTATGATGATAACTTTATTTGTATACATTAGGAAATTGTTTCTGTGTCATGCAGCATGCCAGAATACCAATATTATTCACATATTTCACATATTTCACATTTCACATATTTCACATTTCACATATTTACAGCACATCACCAACAGTTCACGCATAGCTAGTCCACCATGCCTCTTCTCATATTTCCGAACACTTGCTATGTTTCTCTCCCCAGCTACGCGCTGACCCCATCCCAATAAGCAGTTTCTGTTTTTCTCCCCAGCTACGCGCTGACCCCATCCCAATATGCAGTTTCTGTTTGGGAACGAAAGAGTCCAATCGGGACAAGAGACCAGAGCAGCTTCTCTCCTGTGCAGACTGTGGGAGCAGCGGTAAGTTCATACCCTTTTCACATGGCTGAGCCAAGCCGAGCTGTACCGGGCTGGCCTGGTTACGCTTTCACCATATTTGTGTTACCTAGACTCCACTTGACACAATGTGCATGTTTGAGATCTCACTACATGGCAGTTGGACTGTGCTGGATAACGTATCTAGATCACGTTGCATCCCACATAACTACTCATCATGTGATCAAGCGTGGTGATTATTCTGCACCTTGCCCTGCTGAAACTGATCCCCTCAAACACACTGGCCGTGTCGTAGTCTGTCTTGCCGACGACTTTCTAAAACTGTGTGCTAATCGTACTACATACCGTTTAGAATGTACTGTTTAGTAAAAAGAAGTGAATTCTGCTAGATGAAAAAATCATACTGAATTTTAGGAAGTTCACGTACTATAACACGTTGTATTTTGGCATAACCAATCAGCCTATTATTTAGAATGCAAGTACAGGTAATCGGACACGGCCACTGTCTGAATCCCAAATGGCACCTTATTCAATATGAAGTGCACTACTTTTGACCAGAGCCCTATGGGATGGTCAAAAGGGGGGGGGGACCCTCAGGAGCCCAAACATCCACAGGCAGCTTGTACCCTGAGTGTACAAAACATTAACAACACCTTCCTAATATTGAGTTGCACCTCCCCCTCCCTTTTGCCCTCAGATCAGCCTCAATTCATCAGGACATGGACTCTATAAAGTGTCTAGTGTTCCACAGGGATGCTGGCCCATGTTGACTCAAATGCTTCCCACATTTGTGTCAAGTTGGCTGGATGTCTATTGGGTGATGGACCATTCTTGATACACATAGGAAACTGTTGAGCGTGAAAAATCCATCAGCGTTGCAGTTTTGACACAAACCGGTGCGCCTGACACCTACTACCATACCCCGTTCAAAGGCACTTAAATCTTGTGTCTTGCCCATTCACCCTCTGTATGGCAGTCATACACAATCCATGTCTCAATTGTCTCAAGGCTCAAAAATCCTTCTTTATCCTGTCTCCTCCCTTTCATCTACACTGATTTGAAGTGGATTTAACAGATGACAGGGATCATAGCTTTAATCTGGATTTACCTGGTCAGTCTGTCATGGAAAGAGCAGGTGTTCAGAATGTTTTGTACACTCAGAGTATATGTAGCTAATGTTGTAGCAGAGGTGGTTTATACAGATTCTAATAATGCATGGTCAATCTGCAATTTGTGAATCTGTGGTTTAAACACAGTGAGTCAAGGTGTGGAGGGGTATACCCCGAAATGGTAACAGCAACTCTAGTGCCGTTGGGGCCGTTGCCATATTCCATCATGACATTCCCCTGCTTTAGGCTAAACCCCTCTACTTGAAGGACTTATTGGAGAAACTGTTTCAATTGGATAGTTGAGGGGATCAAAACTGCCAACAACCCATGATGGACTGTGGAAGGAAGCTGCAGATTCTACTTAAGTGCCCATTAGAATTTAGAAATCACTCATGTCGTTGGGTGAACGGAGCTCTCGGAATCGGAATGCAACAGCATTCTGGGAACACGGCAGGCAGCAATGAGAGACCGAGAGGGAAAGAGGATCAAATGTCATCCATTTTCCACTGCCGTAGATTGGTGTCATTTTCCTTTTCTGTTCTTTTCTTCCAGACAAAATTGCTGCTGCTAACCCTCCGTAAAATTAACTCTCATAAGGATTAGTTTGCCTTGGAAACAATTATTTTAAATGCTGTAAGGAATTGTTCTACCGGTGACATTTTTATAGCTCAAATTTGACTAAGTAGCATTGAGGTGGCTTTTATTAACCGCTCCTAGTGTACACACAAACAGCTGTTGTACAACCATGAGAACGAGCCGGTGAGTGCGAGGGCACGCTTTTACATGACGTTCACGTTTAGGCCCCCATTAGACTGACTTCTGCTACTGTTTCTGCCTCATTAAGATCAAATCATCTTTAATTAGCTGCTCAGATGTTTGATCATACTCTTTTTTAAACACAGGTCCCACCCGGACACACACACACGCAAAAGCTGCTCAACATTGTTGATGATGCAATATGTTAATATTTAACCTTGCTGTGTGAACATAATGGGAAGGTCGGGCCTCCCGCTTGGTGAAACTGAGACTAAAGGATGTGTCCCAAATAGGACCCTCTTCCCTATATAGTGCACTACATTTGACCACTGCCCTGGGCCCTGGTCAAAAGTAGTGCACTACATGGGGAATAGGGTGCCATTTGGGACAGACCTTAAAGGATGGTTGAAATGTGAAACAACACTAATAACGCTCTTTAATTACCTCTACAGGGCACCCATCTTGTCTGAAGTTCTCCCCAGAGCTGACCACAAATGTGAAGAGATTGCGATGGCAATGTATAGAATGCAAAACCTGTAGCTCCTGTGGAATACAGGGCAAAAACGCTGTAAGTATTTTAATACTGTAGATTTTGTTCTAAAAATGGAACCATACCATTGCATCTGTGTGAGATAGAGATTGATAATGCTTTCATAGAGACATAGTAATGCAATCAAACCAGTAAGGGTAATACATGTCCTCTTAACGATGGTAATTTCTCTGTCCCAAATGGGGCCCTATATATAGGGAATAGAGTGCCGTTTGGGACAGAGACATATCATGAAATATTTTTAACAAGCATAGATCTGCTATTTCCGGGCATCATGTTGTACAGTGAAGACACAGCCTCCTTTTTCTCCATCCACCCTTCAACCAAACATAATTCACCTCCACATCCACCATCCATATTAAACTTAACGGACATGTCCCTCTTTAGAGTGAAATGACAGAAGATGTAACATCTATGCAACAACAGGGAAGCCACCACACAGCCCCACACATGCCTCCTGTCTCCTTGCAGGACGAGATGCTGTTCTGTGACTCTTGTGATCGGGGGTTTCACATGGAGTGCTGCAACCCACCACTCTCAAGGATGCCAAAAGGTACAGTAAAGGTGTTTATACACAGTGTGTTCTCGCTGTCTCTGTCGCTCTCTCTCTCTCTCTCTCTCTCTCTCTCTCTCTCTCTCTCTCTCTCTCTCTCTCTCTCTCTCTCTCTCTCTCTCTCTCTCTCTCTCTCTCTCTCTCTATGTCTCTCTCTCTCTCTATGTCTCTCTCTCTCTATGTCTCTCTCTCTCTATGTCTCTCTCTCTCTATGTCTCTCTCTCTCTATGTCTCTCTCTATGTCTCTCTCTCTCTATGTCTCTCTCTATGTCTCTCTCTCTCTATGTCTCTATCTATCTGTCCGTGTGTGTGTGTTCTTCATAGGGGGCCTTTAGGGCTGTCAATCATCATAGTGAAGCAGAGATGGCTTATTAGGAGCTTTGCATGAATATCACATGATTCCCCAGTCCCAGGGGAGATGTGTTCTATGTAGATTACTGTACATGGCCTACAGCTATGCTTGTAATGATTTAACAACTAATGTAGTGTAAGACCTTTGGCAGCAGGACTAATATTCACACAAGTCGCATCGCTTTGTTCAAAACGAGCTGTCATGGGCTGTCTGCCTAATGGTACCCTTTTCCCTACATGGCCCTGGTCAAAAGTAGTGCACTGTATAGGGAATAGGGTTACATTTTGGGACACATAACATTTCAGTGGAACCTGTTTTTTTTTTTGTTTTTTTTTTCTGGCTTATGGATTTTCCTGCTTTGTGCTGAGTAATTGATTATTGTTCGTTGTAATGAGTGAGTAGGAGTCGCTCTCGCTCTCTCTCTGTCTCTCTCTCTCTGCATTAAAGGGAAATGTTTCAAATGAATGTGTGGTTTGAGTTGATGAAACCACCTAACAAATGCTCTCCTCTCTCTGTCTGGGGTCTCTCTAGGTACCTGGGTCTGCCAGGTCTGCAGGCCCAAGGAAAATGGAAAGAAACTGCTGCATAAGAAAGCCGATCAGATCAAACGTCGATATGCAAAGCCAATCGGGAGGCCCAGAAATAAGCTCAAGCAAAGAATGTAAGTTGATCACCATGATCTATAAATATTGTCTTTACTTCAGTGTACCACTAAAAGGTTGTGCAGAGCGTCTGCAAACCACCTCAAGGAAATCCACCAGCTTTTTATCGCAGATTTTGTTGTTATTGAGTTAGGACTAAGTTGTTTTCATAAACTTAAGCTTTGTTTAGCTTTTGATTCATACCATAGTTTGTGTCCTTGCCTAACCCCTATGTTGTTTCCTTTTCTAGGTCTGTAAGCAGTGGTGACGGCTCCATGCTAGCACGGGGAGGAAGAGGGTCACCTGGTAGGGGTCAAAAGCTTACCGTCTGTTCCACACCTTCATCTGGTCATGCAGCATCTGTGAAGGACGCCACAGACAGATTGGCTGTTGCTACAGCAGACCCCTGTTGGGCCGGTGATGCTGTCACCCCCTCCACCCAATTCACCACCCCCTCCACCACCCCTTCCCTCACGCCCACTTCGTCCACCCCAGCAGCTACACTCACTGTTAACAAGAAAACCAAAGGGCTTATCGATGGGCTTTCCAAATTCTTTACCCCCTCGCCTGTCGGCCGCAGGTCATCGCGAGCCGGAGAAATCTTAGACCCCTCTGCCCTGAAAGGGTCACAGTCTTGTTGTCCTGCTAGTAGAAAGCCGGGCCCTCTGCCGAAACTATGGAAACTCAGTCCGTCTCAGTCAGTTGTTGGCTTGGCTACAACTCCAAGTCAAAAGCTAACCACCACCTTATCTCCCTGTCCACTCCCTCTCCAATCCTCACCCACATCATTTGGACATAGCACCCCCAACTCCCAGGTCTCCTCCAGCTCCACCTCCGCTAACTCCCCCCAGAGTTCTTCCAGCCAGTCTAGTGTCCCCTCCATCACTAGTCTCTCTAATCACAACCAACTTAAGGGACTCTTTGACGGACTCTCCCATATCTATGCCACTCAGGGACAATCTCGGAAAAAGGGACTGCCTTGCTACGCACCACCTAACCGCAGACACCGTAAGCAGGACTTAGGGTCCTGTGCCACTGCGTCCAAAACGTGTCCTCTCATTCCCCATCCTTCCCAACAGCGCCTCGGAAAGAAAGAGATGACAAAGAATAGGTTGTTGTTGTTGTCGTCCCACTCCTCCTCCCATCCCGGGCCCGGCCGGCCCAGGGGGCGCCCCTTTAAGGTGGTCAGTCACTTCAGACGTAACCCCTTTTTTAAAAAGCACAGGACGCTAGGCAGGCTAAGATGTAGAGTGACCCCTCAGAAGGGACCCCAGGAAACACCAGGAAAGGGAGACATGACAGACGAAGGAAGAATTAAGGCAGAGCACGACCATGGTAAGCAAAGGCGTGAACGCTCTGACCGAAACTGCCTGCGTCCACCGCCGCTAGTGGAGGTCTTTTTTTAACCCAAGGCTTGTCACAAATCGCCTGGCTATTTTTTTTTTTTACCATACTACTGTATGAGCTAATTAATGTTTTCTTTTTACAAGAGTGAACAGCCGCATTTTGGCTTTGCCTCGCTTTAATTCAATAACATTTTAACCGTTTCTACTACTAATCTTTGACACCACCTACTTTTAATTAATGAATTTCATTTTTTTTTCCCAACACGTTTAATTTCGTTATTGCGTTTTGACTTTGGCTGCGTAATGAATCTAGCTACGCGGCTTCAGTTCCATCTCTCTGCCGTCGGCTTCTTTGTTATAGTAGTGCATGGCCCAACCACTAACCCCTCCTTCATACTGCTCTGTCCATGCTTTGTCCCCCTGCTAATGCCCTCTGCATTAGTGCACTGACTTCGCCCATTGTGGTTGTCGCCTAGTAGTGACTGTACTGTTCTGTAGTTGGATTGTTAAGACTCACTCTTGTGCCTCCCATTCCACCCTCTCCCACCACTACCACCAGTGGCACTGTCACTATTCAACCCTAACCTCCCACAGTCGTTAGACTGACGCACACATACTCCCTAGTGATTGACATTCATCTGCCATTTATGACTCGCAGTTGACATGACAATTACGTCTATCGTTTTACTCCCTCCCCCATCTGATTTGGTTTCCCGGACACAGATTTATCCTATTCCTGGACTAAGAAGAAGCATGTTCTATTGAGATTCTCCATTGAGCCTGCTTTTTAGTGCAGGACTGGGCTTAATTTGTGTCTGGGAAACGGGCCCTAAAGGGCTAATATTTTTTTTAAAGGATATGGATTTGATTTGAAGGGGTTGTAAATAAAACCGTGAATAGAAGCAATAGTGTTTAAATTGGAAAGCCATTTAAAACTCATACTCAAATCTCAAACTAATCTCTGTAATTTATGTTTTTTTAAATTCATTTCCACTTTTGTTGGTGTATAATACATCATTTCAAGTGTTTCATGTATGCTAAAGCTGCTTGCTTAGCTTTTCAACATCATTGCTGTATCGTAGTCTCCATACTGCTGCTGTTGCTGTATTGGCTTTTTAATTCATGGGAAACTGTCTGGGGCTGTGTCCCAAATGGCACCCTAGTATTCCCCGGATAGTGTGTTACTTTTGACCAGAGACACATGGGCCGGGGTCCAAAGTAGTGCACTATAAAGGGAATAGAGTGCCATTTGGGACATAGACTTGGTGGGATGACTAAGCACATGAAAGTGGTTACGTTAGTAGAGTGATTTAGTTTCATGTCATTGCATTCAGGATTTTCATTCACAGGTGCAGAGATGATACATTCATTATACAACTCCACAGAGACATGACCTCGCAGAGGCTGTGTAACAAAACATAAATTAAAAGCACTTTAAAACCAAATGCATTTACTATAGTGATTGTTCACGGGCTACAGAACACTGCTCCCTATCTACTGTATAAAGTAGTGATGATAATCCACCATGTTTGATGATACACCTCTGATGTGAATGTTTGGTTACTGTGACTGGAACAGCCTGTTTGGTGACTGTGACAGGCTGTTTGGTGACTGTGACAGGCTGTTTGGTGACTGTGACAGGCTGTTTGGTGACTGTAACAAGCTGTAATGTTTTGTTGCTGTAACAGGCTGTAATGTTTGGTTACTGTAACAGGCTGTGAAGGTGAACTGAGGGTGAAGCAGGAACCTGGCTACGTAGCGGTCTCTAGGGAACACGTCACGGAGGAAGACGTGGAGATATTCACACATGTCCAAGAGCTCTCGTCGCAGGTGAGGGAACTGTCCAAAAGAACCCCTCTCAATCACACTTCTCACACCTATCACCTAATCAATATAAGTTATATGTAGCCTATAGATTAACATTACAACCGCAAAAACAAAGTTTGTCAGATGTTTTTAGACTTTAAAATAAGGGTCCACATCCTAAGTTTCTGTTTGAAGATGCTGCCTATGTCAGACAGATCTTTGATATTGTTTGAATTAATGCCTGTGGTACGGCGTTGAGACATTTTTATTTTGTATTGTCGTGTTTAGAGAAATGGAACCATGACCGTCACTGACTCTGGACGATACCCGGCCGTCATTGAGTTTGGGAAGTATGAAATCCAAACCTGGCACTCTTCGCCTTACCCACCTGAATACTCAAGGTACAATTTATTATTTCTTACACTCAGGTCGGACAAACAGCGATCAATGCTAGGCTTTTTTATTTTATAAGATAAGAAATACTTTATTAATACCTGAGGGGAAATCGGTGTGTCAACTGATTAGTTGAAATCCAAATTATAGGCTAACTTTTGTCTTGTTGTATCTGTCTTTGACAGATTGCAAAAGCTTTACCTGTGTGAGTTCTGTCTGAAGTACATGAGAAGCAAGAACATCCTCCAGCGACACACCAAGAAGTGTGGCTGGTTTCACCCTCCAGCCAATGAGATTTACAGGAAGGATGACCTTTCAGTGTTCGAGGTCAGAGGTCACTTCAAAGTAGTAAAACAATGTCTGCATCCCAAATGGCTCCCTATATAGGGCATTCCTTTCTTGCAAGGCCCAATTGCACCCTATTCCCTTTATAGTGCACAGCCCTATGGGCCCTGGTCAAAATAAGTTTCCTTTAAAGGGAATACGGTGCCTTTTGGGACTATGATCATATGCTGGTGTATGTGTGTGAAATGTGGCCGAATGGTTTTGAGGTGGAAAGAGTCAACTGTTAGTTTGAACAATGTTCTCATGCTGTTTAGGTTGATGGAAATGTCAGCAAGCTCTTCTGCCAAAACCTCTGCCTGTTAGCCAAGCTGTTCCTAGATCACAAGACCCTATATTACGACGTGGAACCTTTCCTCTTTTACATACTAACAAAGAACGACGAGAAAGGCTGTCACCTTGTGGGTTATTTCTCCAAGGTAAGGATATTCAATAGAATTAAAAATATGTTTGGTTAATGTGTTTACTGTATTAGTCCTCTTAAAAGCTAAACGTATGCTCAAGGGATTGTGTGTGTGTGTGTGTGTGTGTGTGTGTGTGTGTGTGTGTGTGTGTGTGTGTGTGTGTGTGTGTGTGTGTGTGTGTGTGTGTGTGTGTGTGTTTGCTTCAGACAAGGACAGTGGCAGGTGCAAAAAAAAATTGCCAGCTTCAGTGCAGCTCTGACATACTTGATCTGTTTCCCCTTCCCTCAGGAAAAGCTTTGCCAGCAGAAGTACAATGTCTCCTGTATAATGATCATGCCTCAGTACCAAAGGCAAGGCTTTGGAAGGTTCCTCATTGATTTCAGTAAGTCCCTTAATGCGTTCTAAGAACATAAAACTCAATTCCTGCTTGATTCTAGAATCCTTGCCTGATTCTTTACCATTTAAAATAATCTGTTTTCCCAGGCATACATGTGTGCCATTAGCTAGGTTTCCATTTTGTATGTTATTTATTTAACCTTTATTTAACTAGTCAAGTCAGTTAAGAACAAATTCTTATTTACAATGATGTCCTACCTACAGGGTCAGCCCCTGGAGCAAATTAGGGTTAAGTGCCTTGCTCAAGGACACAATGACAGGTTTTTCACCTTGTCGGCTCGGGTATTCGAACCAGCGACTTTTCGGTTACTGGCCCAACGCTCTAACCGCTAGGCTACCTGCTGCCCATTCCATCCAATTGGAGACAGATTTTCATGCAAATATTCTAATATCTGCATAAAAACAATAACAATATTTCCCACCAGAGATGTTTCCATCAAATTGACGTACGTGATGACGTAGTGCACATAAAAATCACTTTTGCGGTTGATTTCCCATGTACTGAAAAAAAGTTAAATGGTTTCCATCGCATTTTACTGATGGTTTTGCCATTAAAAATGTTTAATTATATAGTGAATGTGCCGACTCTGCGCTGTAGCCAACAGTTAGCAGATACAGTGCGGGTATGCTATGCACATGAGATTATTATGTACAGCGAATAATTATTTATCAAACGGCAGCCAATCATCATGTCACCAGAATAAGACCCTCGATATTTATTGGAAAGGAGCATCAAGCTCATCACCGTGCACTTTCACCACCCTGTGAAGTTCATCATAATTTATTTCATCTGTAGCCTAATAAACTGCATCCTTTCCTGAGTACTAGTGGGAGGACCACACAACATATCATTGCATGCCTCCAAGTTTTCTTCGATATGATAGTTATTGGATCGCCATTTCTCGCATAATTAATTTTACTGAAACAGAAGAAGATCCCACCTTGTCTAGTGTATGTTGTTTTGTCGACATTTTGGAAAGTTTTCCTACAAATTAGCAATTTCCATCAGGCCTCTGGTGACATTTGTTTTCCTACGTACTTTACTCACAGAAAAAGGTTGGATGGAAACCTGGTTCATCAGGTACAATTATGTTGTGAATTAATTGAAATGGGTAAATCAAGGCAATTTACATGCGTAAGTAATCATGTTAACAATAATATAATCAAGAATTATAAAGACGTATTAGGTTATGTCTACAAAAGGGAATATTTGATATCCAATTACATTGTGTCCCAAATGTTTGCCTAGTGGTCCTTTATTGGAGTAACCCTCCACTCTGAATTTGGACTGTTTGGCATATATATTTTAATAGTTCACGTTTTCCTCTTTGGAGTAGTTATGGGTGGTAGAGCGGTAGAGCTACAATGGAGCATTTGATTTCCTGCTCATTTTGCTAGCAGCAAACCACCCTGCAGCATAATACCCTGCATCCCACTGCTGGCTTGCCTCTGAAGTTAAGCACGGTTGGTCCTGGTCGGCCCCTGGATGGGAGACCAGATGCTGCTGGAAGTGGTGTTGGAGGGCCAGTAGGAGGCACTCTTTCCTCCGGTCTAAAAACTATATCCCAATGGCCCAGGGCAGTGATTGGGGTGAATTAACCAATTGGAAGCTGGGGATGATTAGGTGGCCATGATGGTATGAGGGCCAGATTGGGAATTTAGCCAGGACACTGGGTTTAAGTGCCATGGGATCTTTAGTGACCAAAGAGAGAGACACCAGTTTAACGTCCCATCTTAAAAGAGGCACCCTACACAGTACAAAAGGGTGCCATTTGGGCCGGAACCTGTGCCTTTGGAACTGGAAGTGGTTTAGATTCAGATTTTTCAGCTTTTTTAAAATTTTATTAGAGGAACAATTTGTCTCAGGTAGGTCGCTGTGAGAGTGAAAGCATTTTGTAGTCATTACTCCAGAGGATTCTGAATAAGCTCCCTTTTTTGATGTTAAGATGCTAAATCACAGCATTTACAGTGGCTTGCAAAAGTATTCAACCCCCCCCTCATTTTTTCTATTTTGTTGCCTTACAACCTGGAATTAAAATTGATTTTGGGGGGGGTTGTATAATTTGATTTACACAACATGCCTACCACTTTGAAGATGCAAAATATTTTTTATTGTTAAACAAACAAGAAATCAGACAAAAAAACGGAAAACCTGAGCGTCCATAACTAAGTCAATACTTTGTAGAGCCACCTTTTGCAGCAATTACAGCTGGGGGTAAAGTCTCTATAAGCTTGGCACATAGCCACTGGGATTTTTGCCCATTCTTCAAGGCAAAACTGCTCCAGCTCCTTCAAGTTGGATGGGTTCTGCTGGTGTACAGCAATATTTAAATCATACCACAGATTCTGAATTGGATTGAGGTCTGGGCTTTGACTAGGCCATTCCAAGACATTTAAATGTTTCCTCTTAAACCACTCGAGTGCTGCTTTAGCAGTATGCTTAGGGTCATTGTCCTGCTGGAAGATGAACCTCCGTCCCAGTCTCAAATCTCTGGAAGACTGAAACAGGTTTCCCTCAAGAATTTCCCTGTATTTAGCGCCATCCATTATTCCTTCAATTCGGACCAGTTTCCCAGTGCCTGCCGATGGAGTGATGAGAGGTGTTGGGTTTGCGCCAGACATAGTGTATTCCTTGATGGCCAAAAAGCTCAATTTTAGTTGCATCTGACCAGAGTACCTTCTTCCATATGTTTGGGGTTTCTCCCACATGCCTTTTGGCCAACACCAAACGTGTTTGGTTATTTATTTTCTTTAAGCAATGGCTTTTTTCTGGCCATAAAGCCCAGCTCTGTGGAGTGTACGGCTTAAAGTGGTCCTATGGACAGATACTCCAATCTCTGTTGTGGAGCTTTGCAGCACCTTCAGGGTTATCTTTGGTCTCTTTGTTGCCTCTCTGATTAATACCCTCCTTGCCTGGTCCGTGAGTTTTGGTGGGTAGCCCTCTCTTGGCAGGTTTGTTGTGGTGCCATATTCTTTCCATTTTTTAATAATGGGTTTAATGGTGTCCCGTGTATCTCAGATTGTAGTGCATGGTGCTTGCAACGCAAGTGTTGTGGGGGGTCGATTCCCACGGGGGACCAGTATGAAAAAAGTATGAACATGTATGCACTGACTAACTGTAAGTCTCTCTGGATAAGAGCGTCTGCTAAATTACTAAAATATAAATGTAATGGTGCTCCGTGGGATGTTCAAAGTTTCAGATATTTTTTTATAACCCAACCCTGATCTGTTCTTCTCCACAACTTTGTCCCTGACCTGTTTGGAGAGCTCCTTGGCCTTCATGGTGCCGCTTGCTTGGTGGTGCCCCTTGCTTAGTGGTGTTGCAGACTCTGGGGCCTTTCAGAACAGGTGTATACAGTTGAAGTCGGAAGTTTACATACACCTTAGCCAAATGAATTTTAACTCAGTTTTTCACAGTTCCTGACATTTAATCCTAGTAAAAATTCCCTGTCTTAGGTCAGTTAAGATCACCACTTTATTTTAAGAATGTGAAATGTCAGAATAATAGTAGAGAGAATTATATATTTCATATTTTATTTCTTTCATCACATTCCCAGTGGTTCAGAAGTTTACATACACTAAATTAGTATTTGGTAGCATTGCCTTTAAAGTGTTTAAGCTTCCCACAATAACTTGAGTGAATTTTGGCCCATTCCTCCTGACAGAACTGTTGTACCTGAGTCAGGTTTGTAGGCCTCCTTGCTAGCACACGCTTTTTCAGTTCTGCCCACACATTTTCTATAGGTTGAGGTCATGGCTTTGTGATGACCACTCCAATACCTTAACTTTGTTGTCCTTAAGACATTTTTCCACAACTTTGGAAGTATGCTTGGGGTCATTGTCCATTTGGAAGACCCATTTGCGACCAAGCTTTAACTTCCTGACTGATGTCTTGAAATGTTGCTTCAATATATCCACATAATTTTCCTTCCTCATGATGCCATTTATTTTGTGAAGTGCACCAGTACCTCCTGCAGCAAAGCACCCCAACAACATGATGCCGCCACCCCCGTGCTTCACAGTTGGGATGGTGTTCTTCGGCTTGCAAGCCTCCCTCTTTTTCCTCCAAACATAACGATGGTTATTATGGCAGACCAGAGGACATTTCTCCAAAAAGTATGATCTTTGTCCCCATGTGCAGTTGCATTCCTTGCTGAGCGGCCTTTCAGGTCATGTCGATATAGGACTCGTTTTACTGTCGATATAGATACTTTTGTACCTGTTTCCTCCAGCATCTTCACAAGGTCCTTTGCTGTTGTTCTGGGATTGATTTGCACTTTTCGCACAAAAGTCCGTTCATCTCTAGGAGACAGAACGTGTCTCCTTCCTGCGTGGTCCCATGGTGTTTATACTTGCGTACTATTGTTTGTACAGATGAACGTGGTACCTTCAGGCGTTTGGAAATTGCTCCCAAGGATGAACCAGACTTGTGGACGTCTACAAAATTAGTTTCTGAGGACTTGGCTGATTTCCTTTAATTTTCCCAAGATGAGTTTGAAGTTTGAAGTTAGGCCTTGAAATACATCCACAGGTACACCTCCAATTGACTCAAATGACATTTTCTGTATTTTTAAAGGCACAGTCAACTTAGTGTATGTAAACTTCTGACCCACTAGAATTGTGATATAGTGAATTATAAGTGAATTATCTGTAAACAATTGTTGGAAGAATTACTTGTGTCATGCACAAAGTAGATGTCCTAACCGAGTTGCCAAAACTATAGTTTGTTAACATGAAATCTGTGGAGTGGTTGAAAAATTAGTTTTAATGACTTCAACCTAAGTGTATGTAAACTTCCGACTTCAACTGTATATACTGAGATCATGTGACAGATCATGTGAAAATTAGATTGCACACCGGTGGACTTTATTTAACTAATTATGTGACTTCTGAAGGTAATTGGTTGCACCAGATCTTATTTAGGGGCTTCATAACAAAGGGGGTGAATACATATAAACCCACCACTTTTCCGTTTTAATTTTTTTTGAGTTTTTTCATTTCACTTCACCAATTTGGACTATTTTGTGTTTGTCCATTACATGAAATCCAAATTAAAATACATTTAAATTACAGGTTGTAATGCAACAAAATAGGAAAAACGCCAAGGGGGATGAATACTTTAGCAAGGCACTGTTATAAACACACAGAATAAAATACGACTTGTTAGTGTTACAAAATTATTATCTGTGTTTTAGTTAGTTATTCATATTTGTTCTAGCAGCTCATTTATTAGTTGTAAATTATTGTCTCTCCTCTCGTCTCAGCTTTGGGTAATGAATACTGTCATAATGACTGGAATATTATGTATTCAGTGTTTGGTGATTAGATGTGCTTGTTTGGTTCCTGGTAGTGGGTGCACACATTAAAAGACATTAATTAATTTCAAGCTGCTTATAATGGATGACCCTTGACAGGACAGCTATAAAACTAATTACATACAGACACAGCTACCTTTTTACGTTGTTTTTTCCCCCTCTTCATTATCTCTGATAAGTGCAACCTCTTGTGAGAAATGACATCCAGCTGCTTCTCTCTTTTTTTCGTTCACCCTCCTCCTCCTCCTCCTCCTCCACCTCCTTTGTTGCCCTTGCCAGCATCAGAGCATCTGACAGAGGTTGAAGGAGAGGAAATCTGATTGCCTCACCTCCTTTTCTACTCTCTGAAGGTGAAAATGGAGATGCTCCCCCCAACACAGGATGTCATGTCACGTCAGATTATAAATATGTACCGCAGTCTAAGACGTACAGCAGCAACAACCGTCTCTAGCTAGCTTGAGTAAAGCATTGTATTTTTGTCAGTCTTTTTAGGTTACACACTAGCCTACTTTCTCACAACATTGTATTGTTTGAATAGGCCTTTTAAGGTTACCTACCTTTTCAAAACATGGCAGCGTTTACATGCAGCCCAATTGATGTGTTTATTTTTGATCACTAATTGGTATTTTGAGCAATAAGCTAACATATGGAATTGTTTTAAGACGCTCATACAATGCATCATTTAGCAATTTGATTTTGAGTTTTAGGACCCCTGTAGATATATACAGAGGGTGAAATAAGTATTGAACACGTCACCATTTTTCTCAGTACATATATTTCCAAAGGTGCTATTGACATGACATTTTCACCAGATGTTGGTAACAACCCAAGTAATCCATACATACAAAGAAACCAAAACAAATAAGTTCAGAAATTAAGTTATGTGTAATAATGTGAAATGACACAGGGAAAAAGTATTGAACACATGAAGAAAGGGAGGTGCAAAAAGGCATGGAAAGCCAAGACAACAGCTGAAAACTATCAGTAATTAAAAAGCAATCCAGCCCCCTGTCAGTGCAAATTAATATCAGCTGGTTCAGTCCCAACTGATGGCCTACAAAAAGGTCTAATTGTTGCAAAACATAATGATGGCATTGGTTATAGGCGCATTTCTAAGCTTCTGAATGTTAGAAAAGCTTCCAGTGAGCACTGTTGGGGCCATAATACGGAAGTGGAAAGACAATCATTTCACCATAAATTTGCCTCGACCAGGTGCTCCTTGCAAGATTTCTGACAGAGGAGTGAAAAGAATAATCAGAAGAGTTGTCCAAAAGCCAAGGACCACATGTGGAGAGCTTCAAAAATACCTGCAATTAGCAGGTACTGTTGTCTCAAAGAAAACAGTAAGTAATGCACTCCACCGCCATGGCCTGTATGCACGCTCACCACGCAATTGCTGGGAAAAAAAGCACGTTGAAGCTCGTTTAAAGTTTGCTGCACAACATTTGGAAAAGCCAGTGAAATACTGGGAGAATATAGTGTGGTCAGATGAGAGCAAAATTGAACTGTTTGGATGTCATAATACACACCATGTTTGGAGGAGAAATGGCACTGCACATCACCCTAAAAACACCATACCAACAGTGAAGTTTGGAGGTGGGAACATCATGGTGTGGGGCTGCTTTTCAGCAAATGGTACTGGCAAACTTCACATAATTGAAGGAAGGATGAATGGGCAAATTTACCGAGACATTCTTGACAAATCTGCTGCCATCTACTAGGATGATGAAGATGAAACGAGGGTGGACATTTCAGCAAGACAATGATCCCAAACACACAGCCAAGGAAACTCTCAATTGGTTTCAAAGAAAGAAAATAAAGCTGCTAGAATGGCCCAGCCAATCACCTGACTTAAATCCCATTGAAAATCTATGGAAAAAACTGAAGATCAAGATTCATAGAAGAGGCCCACAGAACCTTCAAGATTTGAAGACTGTTTGTGTGGAAGAATGGGCCAAAATCACACCAGAGCAATGCATGCGACTAGTTTCTCCATACAGGAGGCGTCTTGAAGCTGTCATTACCAACAAAGGCTTTTGTACAAAGTATTAAATAAATATCAGTAAGTGTGTTCAATACTTTTTCCCTGTGTCATTTCACATTATTACACATAACTTAATTTCTAAACTTATTTGTTTTGGTTTCTTTGTATGTATGGATTACTTGGGTTGTTACCAACATCTGGTGAAAATGTCATGTCAATAGCACCTTTGGAAATATATTTACTGAGAAAAATGGTGACGTGTTCAATACTTATTTCACCCCAGCTGTATGTATGTATGTATGTATGTATGTATGTATGTATGTATGTATGTATGTATGTATGTATGTATGTATGTATGTATGTATGTATGTATGTATGTATGTATGTATGTATGTATGTATGTATGTATGTATGTATGTATGTATGTATACATTTATATTTTTTATATATAGAATTTGCTATTTACTATTACTACTATTCATACATGGCAAAACACACAGTAAAACAATTAATCATAAGGAATACGTTTTTTAATTGAGAGATATAAGAAAGCTCAGGAAATATACATTTTTTTGGGACACATATTTAACCCCTTTTTATGTTGGCACAAACTACCTCCATACTTATAAAAAAATGTTTTAACCATCACCGGGTTTGCATCAGACGAGTCCTGTGACAGTTGTGGGGGTCACAGAGCAAAACGGAGAAACACCCTCCTGTTCGTGTTCCTGTCTCATCCTTCCAAGGATTGGTCATATTAGTTTGTAGGCCAAACCTTTCGGACGCTACAGATGTTTTCTTTAGAAGACTGATTTTTGGGATGTCATTGTCTGACAAACACTGCTGTAGCTCAGGCCACCTTCCACCGCAGATGCAGAAGCCGACAAAGGTGGATGCGGTGGATTGACACACAGGCCGTGCAAAAAAACATATCTCTATCTTAAAGTGACTGGGATTATTTTATTATGTTACTTAGATTGACACACAGGATTTAATCCCTTCTCATAACATTGTTGATTTGTTTTAATAGTTTTTTTTTTTTTTTTTCACACCACGTTGTTTTGTTTGAATGTGTCTGTTTCAGGTTACCTTCTGACGAGGCAGGAAGGACAAGCTGGCTCCCCAGAGAAGCCTCTCTCAGATCTGGGTCGCTTATCCTACCTGGCATATTGGAAAAGTGTCATGGTAGAGTACCTATATAAGCAGCCAGATAAACACATCAGCGTTAAAGGAATAAGCAGGGCCACTGGGATGTGTCCGCATGACATCGCCGCTACTCTCCAGCATCTCTGCATGATTGACAGGCAGGACGGCAGGTCAGTCCTAACTCAAACACTCGCTGTGTGTGTGTGTGCACGCACCCTGTCTGACTCAGACTTATTCAGGCCACTGGGTATTTTTAACATGTTAGCAGCAGAATATTGGCAGAAGTAAGTCAGGTTAAGGAAACAGACAGACAGAACAGCCGGCTGCTATTCCAGCCTGACAATCCTCCGTTTCAGCTTTATTAACTTACATAACGCCATGGGTCATGTGGATTCACTCTACAACAGCTGCTCTTTTTCTTATTGGTTTACTGTAAAAGCACTTTGACAATACTTACTGACAATTCCTAACTTAAAAAGGGCTTTATAAAAACATTTGATTGTTAGGTTCATTGGTTTATTATTGGCTCTTTAGATTGTTGTGTTCAGAATGGGTTGATTTGATTGGTTTATGATTTCTCTCTAGGTTCGTAGTGATCAGAATGGGTTGATTTGATTGGATAATGATTTCTCTCTAGGTTCGTAGTGATCAGAATGGGTTGATTGGATTGGATAATGATTTCTCTCTAGGTTCGTAGTGATCAGAACATATCGATTGATGTTCCGTTTTATTAACTACAAGCCATGTGTTTCATGTCACATACATGAATATGTTATTGGTTATTGATCTCTAGGTTTGTGGTGATCAGAATAAATTGATTGATCTTATTGGTTTTTGATCTCTAGGTTTGTGGTGATCAGAATAAATGTATTGATCTTATTGGTTATTGATCTGTAGGTTTGTGGTGATCAGAATAGATTGATTGATCTTATTGATGATGTCCTTGGTTTGATTGACTGATTTGATGTTGTTTCTGATTGCTTTTATGTAGGTTTGTGGTGATCCGAAGAGAGCGGTTGATCCAGAGGCACATGAAGAAGCTGCGAGCCAGCCCCAGGCTAAACCAGGTGGACCCTGACGCACTGCACTGGACCCCCGCAGTGGCCCTCAACGCTGTCTTGTCTGAGGAGGAGAGAGAGGTCGAGATGGATGTAAGTCTTGCACACACACACACACACACACACACACACACACACACACACACACACACACAGTGTTCTTCAACTCTGGTCCTGAAGAGCTAACGGCTGTGTAGGTTTTTGCTCCAGCCCATCACTAAACTCAAATAATCAACTAATCATGGTGTTCAGTCTGGAGTCTAGACCGTGATTAGGTTAATCAGGTGTGTTCGTGCTGGGCTGTAGGAAAAACCTGTACACTTGGTTAATTAGCTCTCCAGGACCCCTACTTTAGTTGGAGCCCCCTACGTTAGTACTAAATACTTGTGTTTGTACAGTTGAAGTTGGAAGTTTACATACACTTAGGTTGAAGTCATTAAAACTCATTTTTCAACCACTCCACAGATTTTTATGTTAACAAACTATAGTTTTGGCAAGTCGGTTAGGACCTCCACTTTGTGCATGACACAAGTAATTCTTCCAACAATTGTTTACAGACATATTATTTCACTTTTAATTCACTATATCACAAATCCATTGGGTCAGAAGTTTACATACACTAAGTTGACTGTGCCTTTAAACAGCTTGGAAAATTCCAGAAAATGTCATTTGAGTCAATTGGAGGTGTACCTGTGGATGTATTTCAAGGCCTACCTTCAAACTTCAAACTCATCTTGGGAAAATCTAAAGAAATCAGCCAAGACCTCAGAAACAAATTTTGTAGACGTCCACAAGTCTGGTTCATCCTTGGGAGCAATTTCCAAACGCCTGAAGGTACCACGTTCATCTGTACAAACAATAGTACGCAAGTATAAACACCATGGGACCACGCAGCCGTCATACCGCTCAGGAAGGAGACGCATTCTGTCTCCTAGAGATTAACGTACTTTTGTGCGAAAAGTGCAAATCAATCCCAGAACAACAGCAAAGGACCTTGTGAATATGCTGGAGGAAACAGGTACATATGTATCTATATCCTCAGTAAAACGAGTCCTATATCGACATAACCTGAAAGGCCGCTCAGCAAGGAAGAAGCCACTGGTCCAAAATCGCCATAAAAAAGCCAGACTACGGTTTGCAACTGCACATGGGGACAAAGATCATACTTTTTGGAGAAATGTCCTCTGGTCTGATGAAATA
This sequence comes from Thymallus thymallus, assembly GCA_023634145.1. Taxonomy (NCBI): domain Eukaryota; kingdom Metazoa; phylum Chordata; class Actinopteri; order Salmoniformes; family Salmonidae; genus Thymallus; species Thymallus thymallus. The sequence goes on along the minus strand of CM042388.1, from coordinate 17,394,030 downwards.
AAAATAAAAACTGTTTGGCCATAATGACCATCGTTATGTTTGGAGGAAAAAGGGGGAGGCTTGCATGCTGAAGAACACCATCCCAACTGTGAAGCATGGGGTTGGCAGCATCATGTTGTGGGGGTGCTTTGCTGCAGGAGGGTCTGGTGCACTTCACAAAATAGATGGCACCATGAGGAAGGAAAATTATGTGGATATATTGAAGCAACATCTCAAGACATCAGTCAGGAAGTTAAAGCTTGGTCGCAAACGGGTCTTCCAAATGGACAATGACCCCAAGCATACTTCAAAAGTTGTGGCAAAATGGCTTAAGTAAAACAAAGTCAAGGTATTGGAGTGGCCATCACAAAGCCCTGACCTCAATCCTATAGAAAATGTGTGGGCAGAACTGAAATAGCGTGTGCGAGCAAGGAGGCCTACAAACCAGACTCCGTTAGGAGATGGTGGTGGACTTCAGGAGAACCAAGGCCCAACCGACTGCAGTCCCTATACAGGGGATGGATGTGGAAATGGTTGGGTCATACAAGTTCCTGGGAGTCCATATGGACAACAGGCTGGAATGGGCTGGTAACACCGGGGCCCTGTACAAAAAGGGCCAGAGCCGACTCTACTTTCTGAGGAGGCTCAGTTCCTTCAACGTGTGCAATAAACTCACTCAGGAATGCATATTAGTATCCTGTCAGTTGTATCTTTTTTCATTGCTTTTAGTATATCGAATGTGCAATACGTGCAGTTATCTGTAATTAAACCCTGCGCACTAAGGATTGTATTTTTAGGGAATTACTATTATTACCCCATATTATATCATACACACATTTAGCTATTTAAGTATCTCTTCCTGTCATTTACCTTAACAGTTAATGTAACCATGCAAATATTCACTTACCTGTAAATGTAACTGTATATTTACCTGTACAGTTAATTTAATCATGCAAAATATTCACTTACCTGTTCATTTAACCAGTATGTCTATTAAGTAAACTATTATTACCCTCACTCATATCATACGCATTTTTAGCTACTGAAGTATTTCTCTGCCATCGACCTGTATAGTATAGTTAACCATCCACCAATGTATAGTGTACATATTCAGCCATCCACCCATACTCTGCAATGTCTTTTTATAGCTTTTTTGCACTCCAGACTTCTTGTATTTCTATACTTTTTCATACTGCCGCTCTATGTATCATGTATCTGTCTTTTGTGTATTTTCGTTCTGGCATGTTGCACCTGCCCTATGTTTTGTTGTAGCTGCTTGACAAAGAAATTGTCGCCCTCGGGATCAATAAAGTATCTATCTATCTATCTCTCTATCTCTCTATCTCTCTATCTATCTATCTCTACACCAGTTCTGTCAGGAGGAATGGGCCAATATTCACCCAACTTATTGTGGGAAGCGTTTGACCCAAGTTAAACAATTTAAAGGCAATGACACCAAATACTAATTGAGTGTATGTAAACTTCTGACCCACTGGGAATGTGCTGAAATAAATCATTCTCTACTATTATTCTGACATTTCACATTCTTAAAATAAAGTGGTGATCCTAACTGACCTAAGACAGGGAATTTTTAAAAGGATTAAATGTCAGGAATTGTGAAAAACTGAGTTAAAATTTTATTTGGCTAAGGTGTATGTAAACTTCCGACTTCAACTGTATGCGTGCACATCAGTGTCTTCAGCTCACGCGATGCTTGATCATTCATCAAGGTATTGTTTGAGTTCAAACCAAGGCTGTTAATTGGTTAAGCATGTTCACTGTCACTAGGCATTTAGTGTGGTGCAAATCAGTTCACTACATCATTACATAATGAATAGTAATAAATATTCCATGAAATGCAATCTCATAGAATTGCTTAACAGCAAATGCTTCCTCTGCTCTGACACTCACACGCACATGTTATCATGAGACCCTGTGGTGATGCATTTGTCATGATGTTAATTCCAATCGTGTGTGTGTACGCGCATCTGTTTGTTTCCCCATTAGCCTTCTCATTGTGATGTTGAGCTAGCTGCCTGTGTGTTTCCCAGAGACAATAACAATAATGTCTGTCTGTGTGTTAATTCCAGGCTGAGCGACTGATGTGCCTATCTTTGTGTTAATTCCAGGCTGAGCGACTGAAGGAGCAGGCTAGTTGTTGGGAGAATGAAGAGAGAGCGGTGTCCTACCTGATGACTAGCATACAGCACCCTCGTCCTCCCACTAAGGTCTACAGTAAGAACCCGTTCAGAACCTACGAGCGTCGCCCCACCGCCACCACTGCCGGAGACCAAAGACTGCACGACTCTGAGGAATGTAGTGGTGATGAAGATGAGGATGATTCTGATGGATTGCCGCCCATCCTAACGAAAGCCCATGCCATGTTTGGAGTCAAGAGAAAGGTGAGAGCTGGGAATGAGTTAGTTGGCACATTTCCTCATTGCAGGGTCAGGTGACTGCAGTGTGATTGGGTGGTTGTAGTGTTTACATAGTGATGGAAAAATCGGGGAGTTCAATTGAATGTTATGTAAAAATTTCAGAATTAGATTGTTTTCCATCATTATATAATGCGACTTGGTATCGGAGGATGTGTCGTCTACCAACTAAGATGTGTTAAATGTTCTTGGCTGCATTGAAAGATTCACTCAGTTCTCTAGATTATGTTCAGGAATCCTCCTTACAGTTGGGATTTCTGTGGTGCTGTGGAGGCTGTTGTGTAGCAAGCATGCAAACTAAACCTTGTTCTATTGTCAGTGCTCATGGCTAATTTAAACCCTTCCATGGTTTTCACATCTGTGTTGTCTATAGGCCACTGCTCCCTTGTGGTGAAGATGATATTACAACAGATTGTGGTCTAGAAGTTAGGAACCTGCTCTATTTCACACAGCGGTAATATGGCCGCCAGATTAGACTGCCTGCTGATGATTGTTACAGTTAATTAGTGAGTTTGTTACAGGATTGGTTTCATATTCTTCGCCGGGTTTAATCGATACAACAACAAGAAAGTGACATCCTTGTAATACCCACTCAGTGAAAAACTGGAGCGTATGTAGAATGAGGCCTGTGGTTAACTCTGCCTGTCTCATTTGTGGTTCTCTAAACCAGGCAGCCTTAATCTGTGGAAAAGAGTTGCTTAAGTGTTCGAGGCTCACATTGTGTGGTTTGAGCATTTTGCATTCAGAGCAAAAGTTTACGATGAGGCCCGGTCCTCCCTGCAGAAATTTAACCAGAGCCTTGAGTGTCTCTCTCTCTGCTATTAAACTGCAGAAAGAGTTTAGAGAGGAAGTATTATGTTTATTCAAACTTTCTTTTTTTGTCTTGGAGAGCAGTTGTGCTCAGAAATGGAAAGTACGTTTTTAGTCCAAGACTAAGGCTTGATCTGTGTCCGAGAAAACGGCCCAAAAGTTTAACATTTGATCTATGTTTGTGTTCCAGAGAGAGAGAGCTGAGAGAGGTCGCAAGAGGAAAAGGATTAATAGCAGTGTGACGACAGAGACCATCTCGGAGACGACAGAGGTTCTCAACGAACCGTTTGACAACTCTGAGGACGAGAGGCCCATGCCCCTGCTGGAGAGGACCTGCAGGGTGGGCGAAATGGAGATGGAGGTAGAGGAGGAGGAGGGGCTGAGGGAACCAGTGAAAAGACGCAGAGGCCGTCCGCGGCTGGAGAAAAACATGGACAAAGACAATCGTAAACACTGGAATGAAGGTAACTAAATCCTTTAGATGTTTTTAAGAAGGTGTATTATTTGAAGTTGTAAGTTAGAACTGACAGCATACATCCTTTAAATCTGAACATCCCAACACCAATTTGCACAAATCACTGAGATCTTTTCTCTTTCTACTTTCTATTAGCCGGTGTGCTGTCAAAGAAACCGGGCAGGCCTCGAGCGGTTAAGCGCAAGAAGGGCTGGCCCAAAGGAGTGAAACGGGGGCCTCCAAAATGGCGTCTGAAGAAGGAGAGGAAGATGGGCTTCAAGCTGAACCTGTACACGCCCCCCGAGACGCCGCTGGAGGCTGAGGAGCCCCCCATCCAGGCCGAGGAGCTCAAGGAGGAGCCGGAGGATCAGGACAAGGCCTCGACCATCACGGAGGAGGGATCAGAGCCCGGTAGAGACCTGGCCGGTCGGGATACAGAGATGGACAAGAGCCTGCCCTCAGAGCCCCACAGTCCCATGGAGGAAGAGAAAACTAGTCCTAGTAAATTGAGCTCCCCTGGGGTGTCTCCTGTGGCTTCTCCCATGGCCTCTTCTCCAGTAGCCTCCCCTTTGGCCTCTAGAGCTAGCTCACCTGTCTTCTCTCCTGTTGGCTCCGCTGTGTGTTCTCCCGTCGGATCCCCCAGTCGTGACAAGCCACCGGACTCACAGGACAGTGAGCACGGGGACTCTCCCGCTCCATCTCCATCCAAACAGCTGGAACACAGCACTGAAAGATCAGCCGAGGATGATGAGGCCACTCACCTGGATGCAGACGATGAAGACGAGAGTCACATGGAGTCGACGGCAGAGCCAGAGAAAGCGGAGCGGCAGCAGGAGTCAGAGCCTCCTAAAGCTGAGTCCTACTCCACCCCCACCTTTTTACATCCACATGACAACGATAAGGATTCTGAACGACGTCAGGAGGAGGGGTCTGAAGGGATAGCCTATAGGCGCGAGGAGGAGCAGCCGGCCCACACTGGAGACGAGAGCAGAGACTCGCTCCAGGAACAGGCATCAACCGCAGCAGCAGTAATATCAGTAGCAGCAGTAGACTCTGACCACCCCGTTGACTCAGAGTCAGAGGAGAGTAGCAGTCAGGAGGCTGGACCCCAGCAGACAGAGAGGGATGGAGAGAGACTTGCAGCGCTGAGAGACCGAGAGGAGGACCGAGAGGAGGACCGAGAGGAGGACCGAGAGGAGGACCGAGAGGAGGAGACAGATCCTGAGGTGGACCAGGAGACAGCCCAGGCTGTGCAGAGCCTCACCCAGGAGACGGAGCGCGACACAGAGACACCGCAGGACAGCTCCAGCTCGGTGTTCCACCAGGAAGCGAGCCACAGCCTGCAGACCCACCCCATGGTCCCCCATAGCCCCCCTCACACCCTAACCTCACTGGACGAAGGCTGCCCCCAGTCGGACCACAGCAGCCCCCTGTCCTCGGCCCACTCTCACCCCAGCCAGTCGGTGCGCTCTGTCAGCAGCCCGGCTGTGTCCATCCTGGAGAGTAGCGGAGGCAGCAGCAGTGGAGGTAGCGGCGGAGGAGCAGGAGGTTACACTCAGATCAGCCCTGACCACGGCTCCAGTGGTGGCACCTCCATCTCGGTCCCCTCCTCCCTCCACAACATGGAGACCAGCCCCATGATGGATGTGCCGTCGGTGTCGGACCACTCGTCCCAGCAGGTGGTGGACAGCGGCTTCAGCGACCTGGGCTCCATCGAGAGCACCACGGAGAACTATGAGAACCCCAGCTCCTACGACTCCACGCTGGGGGGCAGCATCTGTGGCGGGGCCGTGGGTCCGGGCGGACCTGGGGCCCCCTCTCAGAACAGCTGCTCCTACGTTCCCCTTCCCCCCAGCGGCCTGGTGCAGAGCAGCTGTGCCGTCAGCCAGCAAATGGGGGGAGTCAACCCTGGAAGCTGTGGCATGATTCAGCAGAATAGCCTGAGCTCCCCGCAGCACTGCAACGTCAAGTCACCACAGGGCTGTGTGGTGGTAGAGAGACCACCGAGTAATGGTCAACACAGTCAGAGGACTCAGCACAGTCAACACAGTCACAGTCATACAATCACACACAATCCCCATGGCCATACTAGGCACACTATCACTCCACACAATCAGCCTCACGGCGCTCCACACAATCAACACAGCCAGCTAACACAACACAACCCACACACACACCCTGCACACAGTCAGCCACATAGTGTACATCAAAATCAACACAGCCTTCACAATCAACACGGTCAACACAGCCTTCACAATCAACACGGTCAACACAGCCTTCACAATCAACACGGTCAGCACAGCCTTCACAATCAACACGGTCAACACAGCCTTCACAATCAACATAGCCACAGTCAGCAACAGGCCATGACACAGTGCAGCATGGCCACCAACTTTACAGCGCCCATTCAGCTAGCTGACATCCCCGAGTCAGGCAACCCCAACCTGAGCAGCATCTATGAGAGGATGAACCAGGAGGGCTATGGCAGCGGTCATTACTCCCAGCCCTCGGCCACCTTCAGCCTGGCCAAACTGCAGCAGCTGACCAACACCCTCATAGATCACCCTCACTCTCTGCCTTTCAACCACTCGGCCTCCCACTCCCACCCTATCACATCCTATGCAAACAGTACCTCCCTGTCATCGCACTCAAAGCACTCTGGCCTGGTGTCTCTGTCCCAGTCCCCCCACCCCGGCCACCCTCGTCCCCACGGGGTCTCTCCTCACCCTGGGGGCCCCCAGGTCCAGGTGCAGGCCACCATGACCCCCCCCCCGCCCTCCTCACACCCCCTCAGCTCCCCTCAGATGATGCTGCAGCGCAACGCCATGGGCATCCCCAATATTCCCACCTCCCAGAGGACTCTACAGGCTCAGATGGCCCCCGGGGGACCCAAGGGCCCCACACACATTGCCATGCGCTCCAAGTCAGCGGCCTCTGGTCTCTCCTCCCACCCCCATCACCAGCACCAGCAGCAGATGTACAGCCACACTCGCGGGGCCCCCCAGACAGTCACCATGCAGGCCCCCTCGTCCCGGACTCTGGCAGCCATGCCAAGGGGCATGAACATGGGTACGGTCAATATCATGCCGGCCCCTGGTAATCCCTACAACCATGCTGTTAGTGTCAACTCCATGACCATGCCCGCCACCGCTGCCGCCATCAACCATGCCATGAACGGCTACCACGTCACCACCCAGGGGGCAGCCATGATGGCAGCCAACGGTGGTTACCACGGCAACCAGATGTCGGGTCATCAGATGGCGGCAGCCTACATGAACCAGTCGCCCGGGGCGCAGTACGCCTCTATGCAGATGGGCATGATGGGAACACAGCCATACCCCCAGCAAACCATGCAGGCTCCGCCGCACGGCAACATGATGTACTCTTCAGCTGGTCATCACGGATACATGACCAACACCGGACCCATGTCCAAGCAGACACTCAAAGGGCCTTTCATCAGACGGTAACTCACGGTTATTAAACTAACTGTTAAGTAACGGTTAATGAAACCGTACCTAATGACACACAAACTTAATCAATATGACTGGATGTTTAAATCACACAAATGTGCATTATTATTACTATGACTCCCAGATGCACAAATTTGGCCTTTTTTTTTTTGTTTTATGTTGATAATGTTTCTTTCTTCATTTTCATTTTGTTTATAGTTACTTAAAAACCAGCACTTGGAAAGAATGCAAAAAGTTGAATCAACAAGCAAACTTTTTACAACAAGCTACTATCTATGTCAAAGTATTTTTGTTCCTAACAGATTTGTGTTCCTTTTGTTCCTAAGCCTTACGTCATGAAGATGAAAATGTATTTAATTAGTATTAGTCTCCCTGGTCACTCCTTAGGGCGGAGGGTGGGGGAGGGGGTGGAGACTGGGGAGAGAATTCATCACCGGGAGTGAGTGTAGTTCTGTAGCAGTCTGAAACTAAGCCATCTAATGTGCCTGCTACAAACAGACTTCAACAAGAGGACATTACTAGAACCTGTTCAGTGTACCTGTCTAACAGTGCTGACAATTAGTTTGTACTATACTCATGCCTTTGTATATTTAAATTATTGTACTTATTTTGTAAAGCATGCTTCGGTCTCCAGTCTCCGTTAGTAACAGTGCATTGAGTAGTACTGCACAAGTGTTGTGCTTAATAGCAAGCCATTCTAAATATATTTTGGCCTTTATTAGGTTCCCCCTCTCACAGGGCGGGGGAGAAAGATGAAAGTATATTTTGTTAATTCTAATAATAATGTAAAAAAAACAACCTTCTTTAGTCCTGTTCTTCTGTATGTTTGAGAGGTTTTATTGCTATGTATGTATAATTCTGAAGTCTTTTGTAACAGATTTCCTTGAGGCAGCTTTCTGTTTTATAACGCAGAAGACTGATTTCTGTCAAGATAACTAAAGCATATCTCAGTGTTTGTACCCTGACTCTGATTCTAAAACATTTCAAAGAGGTCGAAATGTGGCGGAATTTAAAAAAACAACAACTAAATGATTATAATGATGATTATTATTAATAATAAAGAAATATACATTTAGTCCAAAGTCGATATTTTACATAATGCCTTTAAAAGGTTACATTTTCATTCCATCTGTAGATTGTTCTATCTTTATAAAATATTGGATTTATATTTGACAAAGTTTAGAAGACAAGAGGATGTGAATAGGCCAAACTACGCTAACAGATTGCATGTAAAAAGCAACGTGTGTTTTTGTCTATATTGCTCTTTTGTAGCCTTTCTACCTGTACAGAATGGCTGGTAGGGTCAGTTACAGTCTTTTATTGATGACTTTCTTCTTTGTCAGTCACTTAAAAATGCTATACATTTTAGCATAAAATAAATTAGCATTGACCATGCACACGATTCTACTCCATTGACCTACAACTGACTTAATTTAAGATTAATTGGGAGTTTTGAAGTTCAAAATGACAGAAACCTAAGCCAAGGCAATGCCCTCTTTATTAAACTTCAGCAATTTGTTTAAAGGGGCAATCTGCAGTTGATACATACGTTTTTTGACTGTGTGATGATGTATAGCCATGGATTATTGAATAATATAACTTTTAAATGCCTCATTACCTTAGTTCAACTGTCGTACCCGATCACAACCCAAAATATACGCTTGTTTTACTCCAAATGTTTGTAAACAAAGTCCATGTAAACAAACACTGTATACCTTGGTTAAAAAAACATGGTTAAAACTAGTTTTGATCTCATGGATGGTCTGTCAGTGTATATGTATGTATACAAGATCTACATCTGACCTTCTGACCTGACCTGCTTCTCACAGCAGGAAAATAATCCTGCAGCAACAGGAAATGTGAATTATGTGGATTATAATTAATGGATCTTTTTGTAGGGGTTGAAATGTTAAATTGGAAACTTCTACGACAAAGTGATCAAATTAAGATAGCAGATCTGTAGCTCTTGTCTATGAATTTGAATTCTCAGGGCGCATCGATCACATTTGATCCTTCTATTCATCCTCACTTTCCTTGTCCTCCTCTCTTTCCTTGTCCTTTTCTCCTCCTACTTTTCCCTCGTCAGTCGTCACTCCGTCCCTCTGTTCTAAGAGGTAAGTGTCCAGCTGCCTGAGCTGTTTCAGGAAGCCCCAGTTGGGTATGATACGCCTGCGTCGCTTCACGTGGTCCACGGCGTCCACCACAGTCATGTTCTTACAGATCATCAGGTAGGCCAGGAAGAGGGTGGCTGACCGACTTCTCCCCATCACACAGTGCACCAGCAGTTTATCTACATGGAAATGGATAGAAAAACATGACTGGAAGGAGGTGTTTGTTATTAGAATAGAATGGTACCCCTGTATAATTACTTTAATGAATAAGCATTAAGCTTTGCCATTCATAAGCATTTATAACAATGCTTTATAAAGCCTTTCTAAGCACTTATAATTGCTTATTCATTTAAGTTCTAACAAAATGTCGGCCAAACTAAGATTAACTTACTCTCAGGTACGTTGAGTGTTTGGTCGATGAACTGGGCTGCAGAAAAGAAGTACTGGCTAAGGTCAAAGGTTGGAGTGTCCTCCGCCACGACCCCATAGTATACCACATCCATGTCGCTGTAGTATTCTGTTCCCGTGTCCACGTTGTTCCACGTCCCCTCTGCTGCGTTTAGGATGTGGGTCACGCCCAATTTCTTCAGGTTGTATTTGTCTTTGGCACTCTCTCTGTCAATGTAAGGATTTACTAGCATGAGTGCCAGTCAGTTTGTGCTATCATGCCATCTCCTTGTCAGTCACCCATTGTAATGCCAGATGGTTTGTTTACAATGATCAAATGGAATTGGCAAGAGCACCAACAAACTGGGGACCTGGCTAAGGATGCAGGGACCTGTACTGCAGGAAGGAGACAAAGGCACCAACAGACTGGGGACCTGGCTAAGGATGCAGGGACCTGTACTGCAGGAAGGAGACAAAGGCACCAACAGACTGGGGACCTGGCTGCAGAAGACTAAGGGTGTAGTCAAACAGTTAATACATCAGATAGTAGGTAACCTGTTATATTTCAGTAATACTCAGTTATAATACTTGAGAATACTGAACAGAAATAACACTTGTCGAATGCCTCCACTCCATGGTAAATAATAGCCTGGCTGGCCATAGACAATATACTGTATATAGGGAAAGGGAAAGGGTCCTATATCTATGGTCTCTGGTCTCTTGCTAACTCCTTAGAGGGGGGGGCTTGCATGTTTTGCATGTTATTTTGGCATTAATACGTGTCACATATCAGTTTGCAATATATATATATATATATATATATATATATATATATATATATATATATATATATATATATATATATATATATATATATATATATATATATATACAGTGGGGAGAACAAGTATTTGATACACTGCCGATTTTGCAGGTTTTCCCACTTACAAAGCATGTAGAAGTCTGTAATTTTTATCATAGGTACTCTTCAACTGTGAGTGACGGAATCTAAAACAAAAATCCAGAAAATCACATTGTATGATTCTTAAGTAATTAATTTGCATTTTATTGCATGACATAAGTATTTGATACATCAGAAAAGCAGAACTTAATATTTGGTACAGAAACCTTTGTTTGCAATTACAGAGATCATACGTTTCCTGTAGTTCTTGACCAGGTTTGCACACACTGCAGCGGGGATTTTGGCCCACTCCTCCATACAGACCTTCTCCAGATCCTTCAGGTTTCGGGGCTGTCGCTGGGCAATTCGGACTTTCAGCTCCCTCCAAAGATTTTCTATTGGGTTCAGGTCTGGAGACTGGCTAGGCCACTCCAGGACCTTGAGATGCTTCTTACGGAGCCACTCCTTAGTTGCCCTGGCTGTGTGTTTCGGGTCGTTGTCATGCTGGAAGACCCAGCCACGACCCATCTTCAATGGTCTTACTGAGGGAAGGAGGTTGTTGGGCAAGATCTCGCGATACATGGCCCCATCCATCCTCCCCTCAATACGGTGCAGTCGTCCTGTCCCCTTTGCAGAAAAGCATCCCCAAAGAATGATGTTTCCACCTCCATGCTTCACGGTTGGGATGGTGTTCTTGGGGTTGTACTCATCCTTCTTCTTCCTCCAAACACGGCGAGTGGAGTTTAGACCAAAAAGCTCTATTTTTGTCTCATCAGACCACATGACCTTCTCCCATTCCTCCTCTGGATCATCCAGATGGTCATTGGCAAACTTCAGACGGGCCTGGACATGCGCTGGCTTGAGCAGGTGGACCTTGCGTGTTCTGCAGGATTTTAATCCATGACGGCGTAGTGTGTTACTAATGGTTTTCTTTGAGAATGTGGTCCCAGCTCTCTTCGGGTCATTGACCAGGTCCTGCCGTGTAGTTCTGGGCTGATCCCTCATGTTCCTCATGATCATTGATGCCCCACGAGGTGAGATCTTGCATGGTGCCCCAGACCGAGGTAGATTGACCGTCATCTTGAACTTCTTCCATTTTCTAATAATTGCGCCAACAGTTGTTGCCTTCTCACCAAGCTGCTGGCCTATTGTCCTGTAGCCCATCCCAGCCTTGTGCAGGTCTACAATTTTATCCCTGATGTCCTTACACAGCTCTCTGGTCTTGGCCATTGTGGCGAGGTTGAGTGTGTGGACAGGTGTCTTTTATACAGGTAACGAGTTCAAACAGGTGCAGTTAATACAGGTAATGAGTGGAGAACAGGAAGGCTTCTTAAAGAAAAACTAACAGGTCTGTGAGAGCCGGAATTCTTACTGGTTGGTAGGTGATCAAATACTTATGTCATGCAATAAAATGCAAAATAATTATTTAAAAATCATACAATTAGATTTTCTGGATTTTTGTTTTAGATTCCGTCTCTCACAGTTGAAGTGTACCTATGATAAAAATTACAGACCTCTACATGCTTTGTAAGTAGGAAACACTGCCGATTTTGCAGGTTATCAAATACTTGTTCTCCCAACTGTATATATATATATATAATTTGAGTTAATAAAGCTGCATACAAACAGGCAGCTCCAAAATGCAGATGTTTCAGCCTAGCTGAGTGCTTTCTGTGGTGGTGGGGCAGGCCAGCAGAAAATAGAAACACCATGATTGGCTCAGCACTGCACTGTGATTGGCTCAGTGTTCTGTCACTCATGGGGACACTACATCACCCGCTTTTAGTAAGGGTGGACATGAAAAATGTGAGCCCTTTGGGTCCTTTCATAGACTTAGATTAGAAGTGCCCTTCCAAGAAGGCTCAAGGTCATTGGCCACAGATAAAAGGATGTCAAATCACGCTATATCTACAGTAGCTTTGATTGGACTGATCCTGTCAACATTTTACGTTCAAAATCTTAGCTAGCTGTGATCATGAATCAAGTAGACAATTGACAAGCAAATCCTTTTTCATCCTTGTCATATGAAGAGAAATAATGAAGGGAAATTATAGATAAAACATATCGGTGCTCATTGGCCATTGGACATAAATATTACACAACAAGCTGGAATTCGCAAAATTCAACAATGAGTGGTTTGTAAGGAATCGGTGACAGTGGCTAACTGCAATAATTGCAACTGGGAAGTCGGGAATAAACAGCTCAAACTGGGAAAATACATTTTGAACGGTCATTCAACTCGGAATTCTAAATCCGGAATCTTTCTGTGATATCAAAATTTGCCCACGAAGGACCACCGCGCCACTTTCCTGAAGTAGTTGTTTCCCTTGCTCTGCAAGAGCCATGGCTTTTGTAGAGCGATGGTTAACGATGCTTTGAGGGTGAATGTTGTCAATGTGTGCAGAGGGTCCCTGACTTGAGCCCAGGTAGGGGCTAGGAGAGGGGCTGAAGCAAAACTGTTAGGATGCCAGAGATATATGTATACTGTAGCTAAGAAAGTAATACGAAGTGTATGTTGTGTAGTAAGCTGGTCTATTTTCACCTCTTAATTTCGTCTACTGTTCTAACTTGGTGCACATGTAGCCTATAACCTGTTTTAGAGAAAGGTAATCATTGAATATTGTAAGAGCTTTCATTGTCTGCTTATATGCCCCCTTTATTCATCCTACGGTTCTGAATTGGGAGTACACTGTAAGAATGGCCCATGTTCTGAAATCTGTTGCTGTACATTTCAAAAGTGCTGAACAAATAGTTATATTGACTACGTCCATCCTAGCTCGCTCATTGTCTTAATCGAAATTACAGATTGCCTCTTATCTGCTTGTCGTCCCCTTATGACATAGTTTGTACATCTCAATTGTCAGTAGAAACCACGTTTGTTTAAGCAAGTCAGCCATATCAGCTATGCTTTTTTAAAAGCCAGTAAATGAGGCTGAATGAACTGTTTTCCTGCCAGACAAGGCTCCGCTGATAGCCAGGTCTAGCAGTTGTAAGGTGTTGGGACTGCTGTTGGGACAGCTTTATGTAGGCCCTAACAGTTTGTGGGAACCGTTTGTCACCGTTATAGTGCAATTAATGTATTGTTTAGTGTTGTGTTGTGTTGTGTTGTGTAGTGGCTTTGCTGGCATGCATCTAAAACAATTTTTTGGGTTTGCCCCACCAAGATTTACATGCTAAAATCGGCACTGAAAATGAGTGACAAGGAGTTGTAGAACAAACAGACTGCCTGGCACTCAAGCTAGGTAAATAATGCTACTTTATGTTGAATTTGATCTCTTACAGAACACAGACTGTCTAACTTACTCGTCTCCAATCCAGACATTGGGCCAGACCTGGTTGATGTGAGTGTACTCCATGCAGTCACGGTTAAGGATCTTCTCCAGCTCATAGCCTCCAGGTGTGACATATTCCATCACAGGTTCAGGTGGCTTCGTCTTAGGAACAAACCTTTTCTTCACAGTCGCACATCTCTTGGAGCTGTGAGACGCCATGTTTATCACAATAGCTTCCTGCTTTCACACAGGATCCATTCCCTTAAAGAAAAATGTAAACGTTTTTATTTGGAGCAATTTCCTTCCATCGTGCCACAAAGACAATGTCGTAATATTTGTTAATGTGCGTTTTAGGCGTTATTTAAATCCCTAACATGCACTGGCAACAGTTAGAATTAGAATTCTGGTAAAAGAACAACATACCAAGAGATTTAATTGAAGTCCTCTACTGTACTCCCTCTAAAAGGCAGCGAGTGTAGCCTTTCGTGTGTTTCCTGCTGTCAAACAGTAGGAGGAAACAAATAGAACCCGGTGCTTGAAGTTTTAATTCTGGGAACCTAACTGGAGTGGAGTCGGTCGGGGGCACAGATTGTATAACTGGATAGGCATCAAATTGAGAGGATATTTTTAGTGCTCTGGAGTAGCAGCAAAGCCCCCTGACCTTAGCTTTAGCGGTTGAGTAACTTGCCTGTAGGGAAAAAACTCCTCAGTCATAGATTGCGTCCAAAATAGTATCCTATTCCCTACTGTGCTGTCATTTTAAACGAGAGTCCCCAATGCAGGCTCTAGTCAAAAGTAGTGCACTATATAGGGAATAGGGTGCCATTTAAAATGCAGACATCTACTCCTAAACAGAGCTGGGAACTTTAATCTCTGCTGCTGGCAGAAGGAAGCTGTGCTGTGCTTATCCTTCCTTTGCCTTCGCCGAACGATATATCCCATATTCACTTGAGTGAACAGGGTTTGCCAAGCGCCTGTTCAAGCATAAGAATGATTCCTTGGAATTCTGTCAGTTTACATATCACAGTCTTAAAGATAGAGCCATGGTACTTTTAATAAGAAGGAGTAGGCCTATACTTAAGGATGATAAAATGGTGCAAGGCTTGAGTTCTCAGTTGTATGAAGATATGCGTGTTACTTTCGCTGATCTTTTAAATGCCAGCCACAGCACAGAAGTCCAAGAGTAATGATGATGATTGCAGTGTGGAAAGGAGTTGAATGAAGCCTTTTTACGTGTCAGATTTCAGTTTGACACCATCCAGCTCCTCTCTTCTCCCCTACACATCTTCATGCTCTGGCATCATTCGTTCTGACAGTGAAATCATAAACCTGTGATGTACATCATTCGTTCTGACAGTGCGATGCTCTGGAGTGCAAGCATCTCTTAAGATGGCTCCATCTCTTTTCATCTTGTTTCATCTCTTTTTTCTGTCAGAGTAAGTCAACCCTCTTACTTTAAGACATCACATTTTAACAGCTTCAGTGGTGGGTTTGACAGTTTAACAGCTTCAGTGGTAGATTCCAGCAGTTTAACAGCTTCAGTGGTAGATTACAGTAGTTTAACAGCTTCACTGGTAGATTTCAGCAGTTTAACAGCTTCACTGGTAGATTTCAGCAGTTTAGGACATTTTGGGGGAGAAAGGAAGCGACTGAATGTAACATTGTTTATTTATAAAGGTATGCAGACACAACCTACATGTTGTTCAGTCTATTAGTCTCCATCGGTCTGTATGGATGTTTTTCTATCAAGCGAAAATATAAGCACCAGAATATAGCACGTTAGTGTCGTTGTATTAGAGACAAGAGATGCTGTGATGTCATACAACAATAGTCTTTCACAATTATACCATGAGTCATTATTAATTTCCCCGTTCTCTCCAGAGTCAAGGATGTATCCAGATGGTACAGTTGGCTCAGACATCCAGTGATGGGGAGAAGCTGAGAATCCCTTGGCCCACGCAGGCTGGGTGGTTCTGGGCTAGGTTTCTCTCTGGTAACAAGAACTATGTTGGAGGCCAGAGCAACAGCAGGTGGTGGAGAGAACAGAACTGCACCAATGTAACCCTCCAGATGTGATTCTGCTAATTGAAGCTAATAAGAGGACCTGTTCTTCAGACTGTCGTCGCTATCTGGTGCTCATCGCAATCTGTCATTTCTAATGTTGGTTTGTGGTAGAGAGAAGAACATTGGTTGTAATGAATGAGTGTTTTGTAAATTTGAATAACTTATTTTTGTGGTTTTGTGCATGGTCTCTGTAGGTACACTTGTTTGTTTCAGTTTGTACTCATTATTGTGAAGCAACAAGTCTTTGAATGATAAAAGTTGAATGTGTTGATCACATTAGCAAGATATTTATTTCTGACATTTCTGTCCTTATACAAAATAATTAAACCATCTACAGTATGAGTATAGTGTCTGCACAGCTTTCCCCTACACTATTAGACTACCCATCTATGTCTCATCAAAAAGGTGTCCTCATTGTCATCTAGCCTGGCAGTGGAGTTGTTTGTCCAGATCTCGGAGCTGCTCCAGGAATCCAGCGTTGGGACAGATGTTTCTGTTGGCAGCCACAGCCTTGATGGCATCCACCAGGGTCAGGTTCTCATCGATCATCAGGTAGGCCAGGACTAGAGAGGACGAGCGACTCAGACCCATCGCGCAGTGGACCAACACCTTACCTGCCAGGGCCGGGGAGAGAAGAAGAAGGATACAGGTACATAGGAAATTCCATCATGTGTCAAACTTATTTACACACAGTAGGTACGGAAGTACTGTATCTATTTTGTTTACATAAGTGATGTCTCACCCAAATCCCTGGCAACATTTACTGTATCCCATTTAGTAGACGAACACCTCATAGATTACTTGTTGTTTATTTCGTATTGTGTAATTTGTGTCAAACAGCATTACAGACCTGTAGGCTTAATATCAAAGTGGGAGTAATTTCTAAATAGCCTACCTCCCAAAACTTTCTTTGAACAATGTTACAACAAATGTTTCTACACTCGGTAATCCATGGTTTCTTATCGTGCTTTGGGGCTTAGGGCCCATGGGAGCGGGTAATTGAACTGTCTTCCAGGCTGTGTGTTTCTGCTAGGGATTACCGTAGGCCCCGCTACACACTAGAGGCCTAGTCCGATCAGCCAGTCAGTCAGCATGTGGAGGAGGGGAGCAGAGGCATAGTCTGCGTCCCAAATAGCAACTTATTCCCGACACAGTACACTACTTTTGATCAGGGCCCATAGGGAATGGGAATAGGCTATAGGGTGCCATTTGGAACGCACACATCATCTTATTACTGTAATGTCAGATACCGGATGCACTCTGCATAACGAGGACAGGAAGTAGCAGCTCTGCTAAAGCACAAGGCCACAAACATAATTTTGTAATTTCCTTGTCCAATGAAAGTATTGCTTACAAATTACCAGGGAAATCTATTTAAAACCAATATTCTTGTCCAAGGTCACCGGCTTATGAGGAGATTACTGTTGGGTACGATATTAGCTTGATATTATGTTTTAGCATTTTTGTGATTTGCATTTTAACTGCTAATGGAATGGAAGGGAGGATTGCTCCATGTTGTTAGAACTGACAGACTAATGATATTTGAATATAATTCATTCACAAACAATGTAATTTCAAAGGTAATTTTTTTGAAAATTATAGAGAGAAAAAAACATGCACAGAATATAAAGTCAGAGATGATCATGTAAAAAGGGCTTTATCAAATACATTTGATTGGTTGATTTGATGGAATGGTTGGCTGATTGCTTACCGTTGGGCGAGCTCAGGGCGGTCTTGATGAATTTGGCTGCAGGGTAGAAGAAGGTACTGAGGTCAAAGGAGGGCATGTCGAATGCCTCCACTCCATGGTAGGAGATTTTAGTGTCCCTGTAGTAGCTGGCACCTGTGTTCACATTAAACTTCCCATCCGCTGCGTTCAATACATGGGTGATGTGATGAGTTTGGAGTGTCCTCTTGTCTTTGGCTGCATACCTAAAAACACACAAGACCATGTAAGTGGTATTGGTAATACCCAGCCTTCACCTGTGTCTGTCTTGAGACGTCTTAAGAAATTGTTGTTCTAAAGACAAGTCTGGTTGGTTATGAACACTTAGAGTGGTGATATGTGACATTCATAAAGCATTAATTAAGCCTGTATAGGCATGACATAAAGAGTCATAAGTAAAGTGTTACCAGGGTATTTCTGGTTCAAACGATGTCCCCTCACATCTTAGCAGACACTTTTATCAGTGTCTTACAGTACCTGCAGGAATTGAATCAACGACCTTGTGACAGTAGATTACTGCACTGACATCGGTAATTTCAACATTAAAACACTGTAGAATGCATAGTAAAATGTGTTTTACAGAATTTAATATAGTGCATTGTTGGAAAATGCTCTGGCTCATTAACATATTTTAAGGCGTGCCTTGTAAGAGGCTAGATTTGTTACACCAGTGAGTGATTGAGCATGCTGTACCCCCACATAATGCAGTAACATACTGTACTTTAGGAATTCTACAAACCTTGTCCTGAAAATCTACAGTAACTTACTGGCCAATTGCTGTCAGTAATTTACTGTAATTCAAAGTGGCAGCAAGTCTCAAACCTCTATTGGTTGACTGGCTAGCCATGTCCTTTAAATCAGTTTTTCCCTGTAGTCACTGTCAGCCTAGAAGCCTTAGTTAAGGCCCAAAGTACAAGTGATATAAAACACCAAATATCATATCAAATAATATAGAATTACATATTCACTATTAGCAATTTCTGAATAGTTTTCCAATACAAAACAACAATAAAGTACTGTATTGCTGTATGGTTAATCACCGTATTGTAAATTGTGGTGCATTGTGGAAAAATATTGTGGGAGGGGAAAGAATTGTTGGCTCATTAACATGTTTTAAGGCAGGCCTTGTACGTGCCTATATTTGAGTCCTGCACCAAACTGTGATATGTGTAGTACTTCTTTAACAATTAAATGAATATAGGGGACAGATCAGAGTGGCAGCGGGTCTTAAACCTTTAATGTTTGAATATTTAACCATGTCCATTTTAGGCCTCTAGATGTGCAAGGGATATAAAACACCTAGTATTCATCACTTTTACAGTATTGTACTGTGTTTCATTGCTTTGACATTATAGTAATTTACAGGAAGCTGGCATCAAGTTACCGTTAATATCTCAGTACTGTGTTGGCACTATCCAGAGATAGAGATATACTGTATCATAAGATATATTGTTGTAATTACATAAATGTTTAAGACCAATGTATCCTTAACTACAACAACATCTTCAATAACGGTTACAGAGATGTTTTACTTGTTATGACTGTGATATGTTTTTTTTAAATCAACTTTGGTTGAATGCACTGTTAAGGACAGGTGGTGCACGCTAAATTACCAAAATGTAAATGTAAAAATGAAAACTTGTAAAAAACCCTGGTTAATATGTCACTGGGTAATTCCAGTAATATACTGTAATTGTGATTAGTACTGTAAATTACATTACAGTAACAAACTTGGTACTGTAAATTAGATCACAGCGACATTTAACAGGAAATGTTTTACAGTGTGGGCTTGTCAAAACTGCATAATAAGGGACAAGCTTCAGTCTGTGATAAATAAAAATATCACATTCTTCGAAAAAATCTATGAACTTAAGCTTCTACTAAGTGGAGCTTACAGTATACAGTATAGCCTATTATTTTGAGGGTTAGTTATCTTACATGTCTCCTATGTAGATTCTGGGCTGGACCTCATCCATATGGTCACTGGTCCCTTGTTTGGTCCACATCAGCCTCTGGAGCTCTGAGGCTGGGGGCGTCTTGTACCTGTTCTCTGCCCTCTGAGCACCCAAAACAACTGATGCTGTCCATGCCCCGGAGCATGTCTGGCTGTCTGGGTGGTGCTTGTGATGGTGGTGGTCTGAAACTCCTGTTGCTGGTAGACCTTCCACTGTCTGCTATTGGAGTCACACGTTTACATTTTAATCAGCGATTCCAATATGATACGATAAGATACAATACAATACAATACATTTATCCACCTGTTACATCCGAAATGCGTCTTCTGCTCCGTTCTCAACCCCAATCATACACACAAAAACACACATATTTTGAGATTAGCACAAATAAGGTTCATTGTTCTGGAATAGTGCATGTATTCATTGTATGTCATTGGGTATACAAACCTTTTTTATATACATAAATTGTGCTTAAGGATGGGGGAGCACAAATGAAGGACGTGGCAGAAACCAAACTACTAGGGGTGCAGCTAGACAACTGCTTATCATGGTCGTCTGAAAAAAACTCATTTATGTAATAAAATAAAATAAAATCTCCCCTCTCCTCCAAGTCAGGGGCTCAAAGCTGATTTCCCTGGTGTTCATGTTGAGATGCAGCTCTGCTTCTAAAGCCTCATCCCCCCTCAGGCTAACCTGTCCTTCCTGCTCCTCTCTGCCTCACTTTTGTGCTATTAAAGATGCTGTGTGGTAAAGTGCCCATGTTTAACATAGAGGGTAAATCAAAATGTTTTTTTTAACTCTACTTACCTCTAGCCTCCCTCCTCTTGCAGGGTTCATGAATTACAGTTCCTCTTTTGCTTCGGGGGTTTGTTCTGGATCAAAAATAAATAAAAAAGCAATCGACAATGGAGGATTGAGGAATTATCCATGCAATGCCATACAGTATATCAGATTATAATTTGTAATATTTAAGCAATAAGGCCCAAGGAGGTGTGGTACATGGCCAATATACCACGGCTAAGGGCTGTCATTAAGCACGACGCAACGCGGAAAGCCTAGATACAGCCCTTAGCCGTGGTATATTGGCCATATACCACAAAACTCTGGAGGTGCTTTATTGCTATTATAAACTGGTTACCAACGTAATTAGAACAGTAAAAATAAAAATGTTGTCATACCCGTGGTATAACGTCTGCCAATCAGCATTCACGGCTCGAACCCCTCAGTTTATAATGTCATATACGTACACTGTTTTATTTTGCTACAATATAAAGAAAGCATGTACAGTATATACAGTGACCTCCAAAATGATTGGCACCCTTGATAAAGATGAGCAAAAAAATTATACAAATGGTTTGTTATATTGTATGCATATACTTTTGGAAAAATATATAATTTTTTACTAATACAATTGCTCAGAGAAGTAATACCTTTTTTCTAAAACAATGAGGTGTCAAAATTATTGGCACCCCTAAAGATTCTTATAAATATATTCAAACAAAAATAAATCTGCATTAACATTCCACTCTTTTAAGTTAATCTCAGCTTAAGGAACTGTATTGTGGTATAAAAAATAAGGTAACACGTGTCTAAAATCCATTTGTTGTCCATCACCATAAGGAAAGGCAAAATACTCACAAACGAAAAGAGACAAATGGTTGTTGACCTTCATAAATCCACTAATGAGTACATTAAAAAAAATGCACCACTAATCACTATTAGCGCAATAATTACAACTTTAAAACCACTGGAACAGTGGTAAACGTGCCTGGTAGAGTGTGCATTTGTATCTTGTCCCCACTCAATGAGGAAGATGATTTGTGAGGCAAAGAAAAGTCCAAGGGCTTAAGTAGGAGAATTACAGAACTTGGTCGCATTTTGTGGTCACCAAGTCTCAGAATCTACAATTAGATGGCACCTCCATGCCAATAGGCTATTTGGAAGGGTTGCCATAAAAAAGCCTTTACTGAGAGCAACCAACAAATGTAAACTCCTGGAGTTTGCTAAATGGCATTAGCACTTGGATTGGAACCGGGTGCTACGGTCAGATGAGACCATGCACACCAGCGGTGGGTTTACCGTTGAAAGAAGGATGCATATGTAGAAACTAACCTCATACCTACTGTAAAATATGGTGGTGGATCTTTGATGTTACGGGGCTGTTTTGCTTCCACTGGTCCTGGGGCCCTTGTTAAGGTCAGCGGCATCCTTAACTTTACCCAGTAGGACATTTTTGCCAAAAACCTGGTTGCCTCTACCAGGAGGTGGACACCTGGGCACAAAAGGATCTTCCAGCAAGACAATGACCCCAAGCACACCGAAATCCACAAATAAATAGTTAACTGACAACATAATCAACATTTTGCAATGGCTATCTCAGTAATTTGACCCCAATGAAAACCTGTTGTTTCTATTGAAGAGGGCAGTCCACAAATGCAGACCATGGGATATCAAGTATCTGTGTGGAGGAATGGTCTAAGATCCCTCCCAATGTGTTGTCCAATCTCATAAAACATTATAGAAAAAGTCATTCTAGCAAGAGTGTGCACAACGTATTGAAAACGGGTGCCAAAACGTCATTTTTGACATATATTAATTATTAAATATTATTTGTTCAACAAAATCTTTATCTGAGCAATTGTATTAGTATAAAATAATATAATGTAAAAAAAAATAAAAAAAATGGAGCATAAAATGAAGCTCAGCATTTGTATGATTAATTTTATACAGTCTTTTTTGCTCATCTTTAACAAGGGTGCCAATAATTTAGGAGGTGTCTGTATATCCAAATTAGTATAGTGCAGAGATGACTTCTTCTTCCAAAAGACTGCTCATAAAACAATATATTAGACCGCTGAAATAATAGATACACTTGCCTTGTAGTGTTGCTTGTCAGGAAATCTCATTAAACAGGAGCTCTTGTACATGTAGGCTAGTGGCAAAACTGTCTGTAGGTACTAGTAGGTACCACACAACTTTTCCTTCTATTTAAACATCTGAATGATCTCAGCTCAAAATAATTCTGGCATCATCTTCTGCATACCCCAAACGTTATGTGAGCTAGGCTACCAGTAGGTATGGAGAGCGAAAATAACATAACTTAATAACTAAGAAGTACTGCTCGTGCTTTCTATGTTTCTGTTTATGGAAAAAGACATTCCTTAACTATGTGCAGTAAGTATGAGATGACGTCATTCATTTTGACACAATGCAGAACAATGTGAAAATGTGTTACACGTAATCTTGAAACCTGAAAAGTCTTCTTTCAGAGCATCCATATAACGTTTTATTATGTCAGTCAATAATAAAATAAATCTAAAACATAATATTGCAGCATATTTTATTCAATGTACAGTATTCAGGTATAGAGGTGTACATGTTTGCTTTAAGGTATTTTGTGCATAAAAAAGTTATTTCACAGATTTATTTCCACTTGATGTAAATATCAACTTTCTCTTTTAAGCTTCTTCATTGCAAAGAGAGAAATAGTAGAAAAAATGTGTATAAAATAATAACACGTTGAATAAATACACAATGAGTAACAATAACTTGGCTATATACATGGGGTACCAGTACCGAGTCGGTGTGCAGGGGTACAAGGTAATTGACGTAGATACTGTATGTACATATAGGTAGGGATAAAGTGACTAGGCAACAGGATAGATAATAAACGGTAGCAGCAGCGTATTTAATGAGTCAAAAAGGGTCAATGCCGATATTCTGGGTAGCTATTGGTTAACTATTTAACTAACTATTTAGCAGTCTTATAGGTTGGGGTTAGAAGCCGTTCAGGGTCCTGTTGGTTCCGGACTTGGTGCATCGGTACCGCTTTCCGTGCGGTAGCAAAGAGAACAGTCTATGACTTGGGTGGTTGGAGTCTTTGACAATTTTTAGGGCTTTTCTCTGACACCGCCTGGTATAGAGGTCCTGGATGGCAGGGAGCTTGGCCCCAGTGATGTACTGGGCTGTACGCACTACCATCTGTAGCACCTTGCGGTCGGATGCCAAGCAGTTGCCATACCAATCGATGATGCAGCCAGTCAAGATGCTCTCAATGGTGCAGCTGTAGAACTTTTTGAGGATCTGGGGGCCCATGACAAATCTTTTCAGCCTCCTTAGGGGGATGAGGCATTGTCGTGCCCTCTTCACAACTGTGTTGATGTGTGGACCATGATAGTTCCTTAGTGATGTGGACACAGGTCCAGCAGCAATGCCAGGAAGTTCATGTTAGGGTAAATGGCTCTCTTCTGGACTACTTTCTGAAAGGCACAACGGATCTGCTCATACCCATAATACAATTCACGAGAACCTTCCCTGGAGAAGAGAAGTGAGAAGATGAGAAGAGCAGAGAGAACAATGTGATGGAGAGGGATTAGTGAGAGGCCTCCGTCTTATTAATATCATACATGACTGCCCGTCTCAACTTGAGGCATTTCTATTCCCCTCAGAGAGCTAAAAATAGGGTCCACAATTCACTGCCTTTGTTCATTTAAGGTCCCTTTGCAGATTGAGGGGCTGCCTGGCTGTCACATAAATTCCATAATGCCTGTCCTCTGGCGAAGAGGCTCAGAGAGGAGCCAGTGTCAATCGGCAAGGTAAGACTTTTGGAAGTAGTTCATGTATAACTGTTCAATGTTCTTTCCAAGGACAGCCTCGTGTACTGTGGGACTGGGTTGAGGTGCTTTTGACAAATCCTGATGTAGTCCTAATAGACAAAATGTTGCAGCTGTAAATGATCTGTATTAGTCTGTCTGTAAAGATATTCAATGTAGTTTTAATGACTATTGAAGAATATACATTTTGTATAATAATTTAAATTGAAAAACTTGAAGTGTTGAATCAAGTGTTGTTTTTGTATCAGTTCATAAACCATATGCCATGAAATCGGTACATTCAAAATCTCTTCACATTTATTTTGCAACCTGTATGGCGCAGCTGTCAACATTTTTGTCATCAGCCAGTTTGTATCTTTAATATATGGCAGACAAACAAGTTCCCTACCTTATAATAATAAGTTTGAATTGATCAGACATTCCCATATGTGACATAACTCCACTGTTTATATTCATAATATCATTAATAAATATAATAACATTTTAAACAAAAAATCCACAAATAATGTTTTTTTTTAATTAATCCGTTTATTTGAGTTTAACCATAATATTTGTTGTAATATTTGTTTTATCTTTCTGGATGATAAAAAGGAAATTGTAACCAGCTTTTTATGGCTTGTTTAAGAATGCGATACTTTAAACAAAATGTAATTTTCAATTAGTCTGAAATAAGAAGTTGTAATCTGTATAAAGGCAAAAAGTCAATATTTGAACAAAGGATGAGTCTTTCTTAGTAATCTACTGGAAAACCATTTTGGGTTTAAGTTTAATTTATGTATGAGTGAAGCTTTTAGTGAGAGATTTAAAGCTTTAATATTTAATAGTTTTAGCCCCCCAAAACTCATATTAATTATATAAATAGGCATGTTTGATTTAGCCTGGCTTAGCATTCCAAATAAAATGAAATATTTTTGGCTCATATTATTTAAAAAACGAGTTGTGTCTTTTAATGATCCTATACATAATATGGTACACTTGTCTCCTGAACAGGTAACCAAATGGCTACCTGACACCAAGTATGTATAAAAAAACTACTATATTTTAAAAAACAAGTTGTCTGGAGTAGTCAGCGCCATTAGAAAGTAAGTAGATTGTGATAGGACGAAAGTATTTAACTCTCCATGGTTGCAGAATCTTATCTATAAACTTTCTAGTGAAATGTATTGTGTTAAGTTGATTTATATATTTTTTTTAGATATGAACACCAAGTATGTCTACTTCACCGTCCACCCATTTTATTTTATTGATTTGTAATATTTAGGTTTTAGTCCAGGGAGGCTAGAAAAGTGATCAAGATCTTCAATGAGACTGTGCAGGGATCCAGATTGTGGACTTATGAAAAAACTTGAGTCATCGGCATACATACATACATTTTTATCCCCTGGATTTCTGACCCCTTGATGTTCTTGTTGGATCTAATTTTAATATTTAGCTTTTCAATGGCCATAATAAATAGATATGGAGACAATGGACAGCCTTATTTTACTCCTCTAAAAAGCTCAATACTTTCTGAGAAGTAACCATTATTTACTATTTTACTCCTGGGGTTGCTGTACATAACTTTAACCCATTGTATAATAGATTCACCTAAATTAAAGTAATCTAGGCATTTATATATAAATTCTAGTCGTACTTTATTAAACACCTTTCCAAAATCTTCTGTGAAGACCAGGCCTGGTATCTTTTATGTTTCATAATGTTCAATTGTTTCAAGTAATTATCTCCAACGTCCATGTAAAAAATCTGTTTGATCAGAATGAACAATATCTGGTAAAACCTTTTTTATTCTATGTGCTATGCATTTCGCCAGGATTTTCGCATCACAACATTGAAGTGTAAGAGGCCTCCAGGTTTTTAAATGGACTAGATCTTTGTACTTACCACCTGGGTCCTGTTTCAGTAGTAATGAAATCAGACCTTCTTGTTGAGTACCTGAAAGTCTACCATTTTTATAGGAGTAATTAAAACATGCTAATAATGGATCTTTGAGTACACCAAAAAAGGTCTGATATACTTCTACTGGTATACCATCAATCCCTGGTGTTTCTCCAGACTGAACATTTTTAGTTGGCCTTCACAGAGGTCTTTCTGTACATTTTTTCATTTAACATTATTAGTAATAGGAAATAAATCCTTACAGTTAACATTCAGTGTAAATGGAGGAGATTGAAAAGAAAACATATGCTTAAAATATTTTGAACAAAATGACTCTATCATTTGTAATGAGTTTCTGTACATTCTTTTTGGTAGCATTTCTATGTTGAAGATGTTCCATCCATTTCACTTAATTTTGGAAAATACATTACACTTGATTGTTCTTGAATAAGTACCTCCACTTATTTTCGTTTTTCCTCTAACCTGTTTCATGCCTCTATAGTACAGTTCCCATTACTATCTACCTCTATAGTACAGTTTCCATTACTATCTACCTCTATAGTACAGTTCCCATTACTATCTACCTCTATAGTACAGTTCCCATTACTATCTACCTCTATAGTACAGTTTCCATTACTATCTACCTCTATAGTACAGTTTCCATTACTATCTACCTCTATAGTACAGTTTCCATTACTATCTACCTCTATAGTACAGTTCCCATTACTATCTACCTCTATAGTACAGTTTCCATTACTATCTACCTCTATAGTACAGTTCCCATTACTATCTACCTCTATAGTACAGTTTCCATTACTATCTACCTCTATAGTACAGTTTCCATTACTATCTACCTCTATAGTACAGTTTCCATTACTATCTACCTGTACTGTTATTTCTTCTATTTCCTTTATTAGTCTAATCTCTTTTGACCTAAACTGCTTCTGTTTTAATGATGAGTATTGTATTGAATGGCCTCCAAAAATAAATGTAAAAGTGTCCCATACAATAATGGGATCCGCTGTACCTGTGTTGTGCAGAAGAAAATCTATTAGGAATTATTTTATCGTAGTTAAGAACAAATTAGTTAAGAACAAATTGCCATCCAATAGGTTTTGATAAAATTTCCAATATCTCCGTCCAAGTGGAAATTCTGTAAGAGTTATATGATCTTAGGCTTGTGTGCGGCTGCTTGGCCATGGAAACCCATTTCATGAAGCTCCCGACGAACAGTTTTTGCGCTGGCGTTGCTTCCAGAGGCACTTTGGAACTTGGTTGTGAGTGTTGCAACCGAGGACAGACAATTTTTTTGCGCTACACGCTTCAGCACTCAGCGGTCCCGCTCTGTGACCTTGCGTGGCCTACCACTTTGCGGCTCTAACAGGGCAGACGTTTGACAAACTGACTTGTTGGAAAGGTGGCATCCTATGACGGTGCCACATTGAAAGTCACTGAGCTCTTCAGTAAGGCCATTCTACTGCCAATGTTTGTCATGGCTGTGTGCTTGATTTTATACAACGGGTGTGGCTGAAATAGCCAAATCCACTAATTTGAAGGGGTGTCAACATAACTTCTGCAAGGCACTCCTGTTTTGGTGTTTTGCCCTGGTAAGACAAAGCTAGATAAAGAAGGAGGCGGTGAGACAGAACTGCTGTGAATGCACGACAGCACTTTGTCAAAATAGTTTTTTTTACTCGTCAGAAACAGTACAAACAATAGATAATGCAACTATGTGTTTACATCATGATATGGCATTGGGTTATAGTTCTTATTCTATAACATAGTTTACTGTGGCATTTCGGTTACTGGCCCAACGCTCTAACCGCTAGGCTACCTGCCGCCCAATAATAATAATAATATCCGGTAACAGTATAACTAATCAACCTACCAGAGACCTTACATGGTAGAGCCACCCATTTGTTAAACAGGTCAATTTAGCCACCAGAGGAAGATTATAAAACCTCCAACTTCAAGGTTTGGTTTGTTACCTTTGCCTTGGTCTAAGTGGAGTGTGCCAATATACACAGAGTGTACAAAACATTAGGAATACCTTCTCTTTCCGCGACATAGACTGACCAGGTGAATCCCGGTGAAAGCTATGATCCCTTATTGATGTCACTTGTTAAATCCACTTCAATCAGTGCAGTATATAGAGAATAGGGTTCCATTTGGGACGCATCCTGAGAATCTTAATTCAATAAAACTACAAACCGAGATTAAGCACTGATCATTTTACACATCGATATGGACAAATGTTAAAGTGGAAATGTTTTCTACAGTATATGTTGTCAGGAACAGAAAGACTAAGCTGTGACACAGTGCTGCCTATTTTTTGTAAATAGGTCAAATATAATACATTAAAAAGCCAAACAAACTTTTATTTCCAGTGAAAAGTGCATCAACGTGGCAGTCAATATCAGAAATCGAATTGTTTGCCAGACAGAGCTTATTAAGAAATTGACATTTCATCCGTTTAAAAGGTTTGACTTTTAGTGTCTCAGTTCTCTTTGTAGTAGAATGTTGACCTGTCTTCATATTCACTTCTTCTCTTGTCTCTTTGTGTGCAGTTTCTTATCCAGTGCTCTCAGTTGTTTTAGGAATCCTGTGTTTGGAAAGATCCACCTGTGCTCTTTGACCTTTTCGATAGCATCTAGCAAGGAGTAGTGGTGATGGATCATCAAGTAGGCCACCACCAGAGAAGCAGACCTACTCACACCTACAGCACAGTGGACCAGGATCCTGGCTGTGGAGAAAAATTATTTGGGTAAAAACATAGAAAAGCAAGATGTACATTGTATTCCCAGAGGATAGCACTTCAAATAATGAATTAATTAAAGTGGTCCAACTGAAACATCTGCATAGATCTGATTTATTTAATTAACGGGGCATACAGAAAGGCTTTTTGGCATAAAACTGATCTTGTGAGACATACTTTATGGGCCAGTTTTCCGGGAGACAGATTAAGAATAACACTAGGCTTAATCTGTGTTTGTGAAACCAGCCCTATATGCAAAGTCTAATGACTGTAAAATACTTAATGGGATGGCTATGCTTGCCTACCGTCTGCTGTATTTAGTGCATCGTGGATGTAATCGGCAGAGGAATAGAAATATGGTGAAATGTTAAAAGATGGTGAATCATCAGCAGGCACTCCATGGTAGTCCACTGTTGACCCATAGAAAGCATGGCTCCCTAGGCAGTGCTGCCTCCCATGGGCAGCATTCAGGACATGAGTGATTCCAAGCTTCCATAGGCTGTATCGATCATTGGCTACAGACCTGCAGGAAAAAAAAAACAGAATCTCATGTATTTCTCTCATAGTATGTTCTTTTGAAATCCCTTGTAAACATTGAGAGAAACATTGTATAATTATTATAATACGCTGTGTTATAATAACATATGTCATTTAGCAGACGCTTTTATCCCAAGTGACTTACAATCATGCATGCATACATTTTTGACGTTTGGGTGGTCCCAGAAATCGAACCCACTACTGGCGATGCAAGCGCCATGCTCTACCAACTAAGATATGAATAAGATTATTCTTCACATGCAATTAATTTAGCCTGTGAATGGCAATCTGTGAAGGACTAATACTGCATGACTTACATGTCCCCAATGAAAAGGTTAGGCCAAACCTCATTCACTGGGTTGCCAAATCTTTTGCCACCAAAGAGAATTTTCACCAAGTCCTTCACAGATGGAGTGTCAGAGGAGGAACCACATCCTTCCTGAACAGTTGTTGTTGTTGACACCTTGGACATGACTGTTCTCTCAGTGCTGGACAATGGATGTACTTTCCTTCAATGCTATCATATCATTAGTATGACTTGCCTGAGTCCAATTGTCCCTCTAAACTGTGCGTGCACGGTTGCGCAGCTCCTCTGAAAGGCATAAGAATTGCCAGCCCACACAGAGAGACGCAGAATGAACTTCACTAGAGCTTCCCCATTAGTTTACACTATCTTCCCATAAACATATCAATGTTTCTCTTGAATGTGGGAATTGTGATCGAATCAACATAATCAGTTCCTTTCAATGCAACATAACAAAACAAATCTAACTTTACAAGATCGAGTCGTGGTATACATTGTGCATCGGAGAGTTACTCTGACAAGCAGTTGAATGAATATTACTCTGAAAAGCAGTCTTTCAAAGCGCAGAGCCACGTGTAGCCACCACGTGTGCACATTTCTTCATTATTTGCTACTTAGCAAGTTATTAGCCAAGTTATAGCTTATTTTGGTCAGCGTGGGAGTGATTGCTTCCTAGTCCTAGTTCCATTTCTAGGTATCAGTTGATATATGCAAGTTAGGTAAGGAGCTATTTTTAGTCTTAAAGGGGCAGTGTTTTATTTGAGGTTTGAATATGCAAGGAGGCCAATTTTATTTTATTTTTTTTATTTTTTATTTCACCTTTATTTAACCAGGTAGGTCAGTTGAGTTACACATGGGAAATAAACAAGCATACAGTCAATAACACAATAGAAAATCTATATACAGAGTGCAAATGTAGTAAGATTAGGAAGACAATAAATAGGACATAGTGGCGAAATAAATTACAGATTAGCATTATCACTGGAATGATGGAATGTGCAAATGATGATGTGCAAATAGAGATACTGGAGTGCAAAATGAGCGGAAGTTAAAAAAATAAATATGGGGATGAGGTAGTAGGATGGGCTATTTACAGAAGGGCTATATACAGGTGCAGTGATCGATAAGCAGCTTTGACAGCTGATGCTTAAAGTTAGTGAGGGAGATAGGAACCTCTAGCTTCAAGGAATTTTGCAATTCCTTCCAGTCATTGGCAGCAGAGAACTGGAAGGAATGGCGGCCAAAGGAGGTGTTGGCTTTGGGGGTGGCCAGTGAGATATACCTGCTGGAGCGCATGCTACGGGTAGGTGTTGCTATGGTGACCAGCGAGCTGAGATAAGGCGGGGATTTACCTAGCAAAGACTTATAGATGACCTGGAGCCAGTGGGTTTGGCGACGAATATGTAGTGAGGGCCAGCCAACGAGAGAATACAGGTCGCAGTGGTGGGTAGTATATGGGGCTTTGGTAACAAAACGTATGGCACTGTGATAGACTACATCCAATTTGCTGAGTAGAGTGTTGGAGGCTATTTTGTAAATTACATCGCCGAAGTCAAGGATCGGTAGGATGGTAAGTTTTAGAAGGGCATGTTTGGCAGCATGAGTGAAGGAGGCTTTGTTGTGAAATAGGAAGCTGATTCTAGATTTAATTTTGGATTGGAGATGGTTAATGTGAGTCTGGAAGTTGAGTTTACAGTCTAACCAGACGCCTAGGTATTTGTAGTTGTCCACATGTTCTAAGTCAGACCCGTCGAGAGTAGTGATGATAGTCCAGTGGGCGGGTGCGGGCAACATTCTATTGAAGAGCATGCATTTAGTCTTACTAGCATTTAAGAGCAGTTGGAACCCACGGAAGGAGTGTTGTATGACATTGAAGTTTGTTTGAAGGTTAGTTAACACAGTGTCCAAAGAGGGGCCAGATGTATACAGAATGGTGTCGTCTGCGTAGAGATGGATCAGAGAGTCACCAGCAGCGAGAGCGACATCGTTGATGTATATAGAGAATAGGGTTGTCCCAAGAATTGAACCCTGTGGCACCCCCATAGAGACTGCCAGGGGACCGGACCGAAGGCCCTCCGATTTTACGCACTGAACTCTGTCTGAGAAGTAGTTGGAGAACCAGGCGAGGCAGTCACTTGAGAAACCAAGGCTGTTGAGTCTGCCAATAAGAATGCGGTAATTGACAGACTCGAAAGCCTTGGCCAGGTCGATGCAAAACTGCAACGCAACAGGAAAAAGTTTGTTTGTTGTAAAATTAGTTGATTTACTGTCTTCTTACATCAGTGGTTCCCAAACTGTGGAACTCGGTCTGGCTTTCAACTTACTCTTAAAAGTAGTAGAATGCACTAGTAGAATCTGCTTGTCAGTCATTGCATACCTTAAAGAGCTATTTGTAAATTGTCAGAAATGTCCAGATCAACTAGCCCATGTCAGCTAACGTGCTGGAGGGTCATGGGCAAGTGCTGGTAATTATTCATTTTTTTCTTGTTGTTTTTTTGAGGTGAGGAGGAGGATTGTTTAAGATACTACTTGAAGAGGTAGCGTTTCAGATGTTTTCGGTAAGATGGTCAGGGCCTCTGCTGTCCTAGCTTCAGCGGGAACCTGGTTCCACCATTGGGGTGCCAGGACAGAGAAGAGCTTGGACTGAGCTGAGGATCTGCCCTCCTGTAGGGGTGGGAGGACCAAGGGACCAGAGGTGGCAGAACAGAGTGATCGGGTTGGGTGTAGGGTTTGAGCATAGTCTGAAGGTAGGGAGGGGCAGTTCCTTTTGCTGTTCCGTAGGTAAGCACCATGGTCTTGTATTGGATGCAAGCTTCGACTGGAAGCCAGTGGAGTGTGCGGAGGAGCGGGGTGACATGAGATAACTGGGGAAGGTTGAAAGATAGGCGGGCTGCAGCGTTCTGTATAAGTTGCAGGGGTTTGATGGCACAAACAGGAAGCCCAGCCAACATTTGGTTGCAGTAGTCCAGACGGGAGAGGACAAGTGCCTGGATAAGGACCTGCGCCGCTTCTTGTGTGAGGTAGGGTCGTACTCTATGGATGTTGTAGAGCATGAACCTGCAGGACCGGGTCACTGCTTTGATATTTGCAGAGAACGACAGGGTGTTGTCCTGGGTCACGCAAACCAAGGTTCTTTGTACTGTGGGAGGGCGACACTGTGGAGTTGTCAACCGTGATGGAGAGGTATTTGAGCGGGCAGGCCTTCCCCGGGAGGAAAATTTTGTCTTGTCGAGGTTGAGCTTGAGGTGGTGGGCCGACATCCCCGCTGAGATATCTACCAGGCACGCAGAGATGTGTGTCGCCACCTGGGTGTCAGAAGGAGGGAACAGATGCGTATCTGA
This sequence comes from Thymallus thymallus, assembly GCA_023634145.1. Lineage (NCBI taxonomy): Eukaryota > Metazoa > Chordata > Actinopteri > Salmoniformes > Salmonidae > Thymallus > Thymallus thymallus. The sequence goes on along the minus strand of CM042388.1, from coordinate 17,361,041 downwards.
ATTTCCAATAATGTGAAATCCATAGGTTAGGGCCTAATTAATTTATTTCAATTGACTGTTATCATTATTAGTGAGTGAATTGGACCATTTTCCTGTCCTGCTAAACATTCAAAATGTAAGGAGTACAGTACTTTTGCGTGTCAGGGAAAATGTATGGAGTGAAAAGTACATCATTTTCTTTAGGAATGTAGTGAAGTAAAAGTAAAAGTTGTCAAAAATATAAATAGTAAAGTAAAGTACAGATACCCCAAAAAACGACTTAAGTAGTACTTTAAAGTGTTTTTACTTAAGTACTTTACACCACTGTCCAGTTGTAAAAAAAAAAAACATTTGTGGAGTACAGTTACTTAAAGTGGGGTCCAGATTTGAGTTTTATCAGCAAGAAAATATGTTGTCTTGCCCCTACTCAGTCACACCTCCAATATAATGTTCCAGTGTGCCTTTGAGTGAATTGTAGAGTAACCACCCATGACTGTATTTGTTAGTTACAGAAACATGGTTGTTGAATTTGTTTATTGTCATTCATGTGGCCTTCACCAAGTGAGTTCCTAGGTGAATTATCATTATAATTTAAATCTTTATGACAATACATTACATATCTCATAAGGCCTTATTTTGAGGCCTAGCTTTATAGTCCACATCAGGCCTGCAATTAGGGTTGCAAAATTCTAGTAACTTTCCCCAAATTCCAAGATTTTGCAACCCTACCTGCAAGTCACATTATGTTGGCTTGTAAAGTAATGTGTAATTTCTATTGGAATCCAACTAGAGTTAGGATATTCAACAGTGACATTTTTATTTCCCCTGAAACCTGCATTCATAATAACTGCCAAGGTTAGGAACAGTATGAGGAGTGTACCTAACCCATTTAAACTAGAACAACCATTTCAGTAACAGGTGCAAAGGTTTAGTTTAGTCTAGAAAAATCTATGTTATTTATCTTTGTGTAGCATAAAATTAATCAATCAATCACTCAATGTACATGCAAAAACATAGATATTGAAAACTATTTTTTTTTAATCTTCACGCAGTAGAACATGCCAGGGAAAAAAGTTATTTTGTTATCATAACTTTAAAAAATAAAGTTGATGTGACTTCTTATTTAGTTTTGAGTCAGCACCACATAAACATTTTAAGTAGTAATGACTTTTAATTGACTTTGAGTTAAACTTACTAGAAGTATTTGAGTTAAAAATGCATTGGGGTTTAACTGTAAAACAATTAGGAAAAGGTTATCCAAGGGTTCCCCTATAGCAGGTGTGTCAAACTAATTTTGTACCGCAGGCCACATTTGGTCTTCACTGAGGTCCGGAGGGCCACAAAAAATTGGTTTGACATGCTATTATAAGTATGCTATTATAAACTGGTTACAAAAGTAATTAGAGCAGTACAAATCAATGTTTTGTCATACCCGTGGTATATGGTCTGATATACAGCATTCAGGGCTCAAACCACCCAGTTTATAAAAAACATTATAAACTGGGTGGTTCAAGCCCTGAATGCTGATTGGCTGACAGACGTGGTATATATCAGACTGTATACCACGGGTATGACAAAACATTGATTTGTACTGCTCTAATTACATTTGTAAACAGTTTATAACCAGTTTATAATAGCATGCTTATAATAGTATGTCAGTTAGCTACCTAGAAATAAAAATTGCTTTTTTTTTTCACCTTTATTTAACCAGGTAGGCCAGTTGAGAACAAGTTCTCATTTACAACTGCGACCTGGCCAAGACAAAGCAAAGCAGTGCGACAAAAACAACTGTAAGGGCCTGACTGAGGCCAGGTCTCTGACTCCCACTAGAGGGAGTGGGATGGCCACAGTCAGGTCCTGACATTCACTGTGGGTGTTGGGTTTGATGATCCCCAATTAGGCTGTAATTCTAATTATGTTCACATTTTGTCCACCTGCGCCGTGGAAAATGTTTGTGTGTTTGTGCGTGTCTGCACTCAACGGCATTTACGGTAGAGTACGTTCATTGTTTTGTCAGTTTCACGTTCATTAAATAAATATGTTTGCACCAACCTCTCGCTCTGCGCCTCGTTCCCTCACCACTCACCGTGACAACAACAACACAGAGTTACACGTGGGATAAACAAACGTACAGTCAATAACACAATAGAAAATCTATGTACAGTGTGTGCAAATGTAGTAAGATTAGGAAGGTAGGGCAATAAATAGCTGTTAGCTAGTGAAAGTGTGATGAAAACTAATCATGAAAAAACTATTTAGTAAACAGTTTTTAATAGCAATAAGGCACCTCAGGGGTTTGTGGTAAATTGCCAATATACCAAGGCTAAGGGCTGTATCCAGGCACTTAGCCGTTGGCCATATAATGTACCACATCCCCTCGAGCCTTATTGCTCAAATCGAAGAACTTGTTAGACTATATTGCAAATAGCATAGTGTATAATTGTTGATCTGAATCCCCCCTTCCCTAATTATTTCATACAATGTACAGCCAAAATATTAGGCTAACTGGCAGCAGTAGGCTACATGATCTGTGTCAGTGTGTGTCTTTCTCAGTCTTTCTTCTGTTCTGACTGAGTGACTGACAGAGAGTCAGTGGATCTCACTCTCTTTGATGATGCGCGTTTGAATGTTAATTTTGGCAACTCCCGTGTAGATTTGGCCTTGGGTTTTAGGTTATCCTGCTGAATTCATCTCCAAGTGTTTGGTGGAAAGCAGATTGAACCAGGCTTTCCTCTAGGATTTTGCCTGTGCTTAGCTCCATTCCGTTTTTTTTTTATCCTGAAAAGCTCCCCAGACCTTAACGATCATAACAATACCCATAACATGATGCAGCCATCACTATGCTTGAAAATATGGAGTGGTACTCAGTAATGTGTTGTATTGGATTTAACCCAAAAATAACATTTTGTATTCAGGACAAAAAGTGATTTGCTTTGCTAACTTTTTTACAGTATTACTATAGTGCCTTGTTGCAAACAGGAAGCATGCTTTGGAATATTTGTATTCTGTACAGGTTTCCTTCTTTTTGACCCTGTCAATTAGGTTAGTATTGTGGAGTAACTACCATGTTGATCCATCCTCAGTTCTTAAAAGCCATTAAACTAACTGTTTTAAAGTCAGCATTGGCCTCATGGTGAAATCCCTGACCGGTTTCCTTATTCTTCTGCAACTGTTAGGAAGAATGCCTGTATCTTTGTAGTGACTGGATGTATTGATACGGCATCCAAAGTGTAATTAATATCTTCACCATGCTCAAAGGGATATTCATTGCCTGCTTTTTCACCCTTCTACAAATAGGTGCCCTTCTTTGCAAGGCATTGGATAACCTCCCTGGTATTTGTGGTTGAATCAGTGTTTGAAATTCACTGCTCGACTGAGGGACCTTACAGATAATTGTATGTGCGGGGTACTGAGATGAGTAAGTCATTCAAAAATCATGTTAAACACTTACAGTATGTGCAACTTGCGATTAATAAAGGTGTTAAATTCTTAAGATATTTCAGCTTTTTATAAATTAATTTGTATAAATAAATAAAAAACCTAATTCCACATTGGCATGGGGTATTGTGTGTACAGTCGTGGCCAAACGTTTTGAGAACGACACAAGTATTGGTCTCCACAAAGTTTGCTGCCTCAGTGCTGATGATGGCAATTTGCATATACTTCAGAATGTCATGAAGAGTGATCAGATGAATTGCAATTAATTGCAAAGTCCCTCTTTGTCAGGAAAATGAACTTAATCCCCAAAAAACATTTCCACTGCATTTCAGCCCTGCCACAAAAGGACCAGCTGCCATCATGTCAGTGATTGTCTCGTTAACACAGGTGAGAGTGTTGACGAGGACAAGGCTGGCGACCACTCTGTCATGCTGATTGAGTCAGAATAACAGACTGGAAGTTTTAAAAGGAGGGTGGTGCTTGAAATCATTGTTCTTCCTCTGTCAACCATGGTTACCTGCCGTCATCATTGCTTTGCACAAAAAGGGCAAAGCAAAGCAACGCCCTGACGCCCAAGAACATCAAGGAGAACCTCTCTCCTTGATGTTCTTGATGATCCGATAAATGGTTGATTTAGGTGCTATCTTACCAGCAGCAACATCCTTGCCTGTGAAGCCCTTTTTGTGCAAAGCAATGATGACGGCAGGTAACCATGGTTGACAGAGGAAGAACAATGATTTCAGCAAGCGCCAGGACCGTCTCCTAAAGTTGATTCAGCTGCGGGATCGGGGCACCACCAGTACAGAGCTTGCTCAGGAATGGCAGCAGGCAGGTGTGAGTGCATCTGCACGCACAGTGAGGCAAAGACTTTTGGAGGATGGCCTGGTGTCATGAAGGGCAGCAAAGAAGCCACTTCTCTCCAGGAAAAACATCAGGGACAGACTGATATTCTGCAAAAGGTACAGGGATTGGACTACTGAGGACTGGGGTAGAGTCATTTTCTCTGATGAATCCCCTTTCCGATTGTTTGGGCCATCCGGAAAACAACTTGTCCGGAGAAGACAAAATGAGTGCTACCATCAGTCCTGTGTCATGCCAACAGTAAAGCATCCTCAGACCATTCATGTGTGGGGTTGCTTCTCAGCCAAGGGAGTGGGCTCACTCACAATTTTGCCTAAGAACATAGCCATGAATAAAGAATGGTACCAACACATCCTCTGAGAGCAACTTCTCCCAACCATCCAAGAACAGTTTGGTGACGACCAAATGCCTTTTCCAGCATGATGGAGCACCTTGCCATAAGGCAAAAGTGATAACTAAGTGGCTCGGGAACAAAACATTGACATTTTGGATCCATTGCCAGGAAACTCCCCAGACCTTAATCCCATTGAGAACTTGTGGTCGATCCTCAAGAGGCGGGTGGACAAACAAAAACCCACAACTTCTGACAAACTCCAAGCATTGATTATGCAAGAATGGCCTGCCATCAGTCAGGATGTGGCCCAGAAGTTAATTGACAGCATGCCAGGGCGGATTGCAGAGGTCTTGAAAAAGAAGGGTCAACACTGCAAATATTGACTCTTTGCATAAACTGAATGTCATTGTCAATGAAAGCCTTTGACACGTATGGAATAATTGTAATTATACTTCAGTGTACCATAGTAAATACTGACATAAAGATCTAAGAACACTGAAGCAGCAAACTTTGTGGAGACCAATACTTGTGTCATTCTCAAAACTTTTGGCCACGACTGTAGGGCACAATAATTGAGGCTTTAGATATGCCTATGTATACTGACAGGAACAGGTGTCCTTCCTTCCCCTCAGTCTAAAATTAAAATTACCTGATTTATGTCTGTTTGTGTAGTTAAACTTAGTGATAAAACATCTCAATTTAATCCATTTTAAATTCAGGCTGTAATGTGGATTTTTTTCGTTTTCGTTTTTTTCTGGGCCTGGCATTCCCTGAGCTCGTAAAATGAGCAATTCTTATTTACAATGACGGCCTACACCGGATGACGCTGGGCCAGTTGTGCGCCGCCCTATGGGACTCCCAATCACAGCCGGTTGTGATACAGTCTGGATTCAAACCAGGTTGTCTGTAGTGATGCCTCTAGCACTGAGATGCAGTGTCTTAGACCACTGCACCACTTGGGAGTCAAGGGGTGTGAATAATTTCTGAAGGCACTGTATATATATTTTAAAAAATTATATCAACCATCCCACCCCAATAAAAGATGGTCCGGCAGTTCTGTAATTTGCCAGATGGCCAATCTGCCCAATGCCGCGATGGATCGCATAGCTGTCCATTTGTGCTCAGTTTCAATAGGCACAATCTTGAGTTTACTAATTTAGTTACAACACCCCTGTCATTTTCTCTCTCACACATTGGAATTGCAGTGGGCCTTCTAAGACATTTAGTTAAATTAACTCAGGCTGCAGTGACTTCCGTTAACCAATTTTGTCCTTTGCTTAGGCTACTCATCACATTAGGAATTTTATTTTGTTAGCCTGAAAATGCTTTATTATAAAGGTCATTTCAAACCCTCAGCACCCCCTATTTTAAACATCTTCCCACGGCCTATGGTCGTATGTGGTAAATACCACCTTCCCACTTGGGTATGAACACATCATTTCAATCAAGCTGGGGTTGTAATTGTGGGCTGTGAGTCATAGTTATAGGGGAAGGTCAGTGACGAAAAGGACTAGGACAGATTGTAAGGTAGGTTCAGGACTGATTCTGCCACCACAGTGCGTCAGTCTGGACTGTTTCTGCGGTCATGGTGCATTGGTCAGAGTGTAAATCAAGAGATGGAGCAGGAATCCAGGTTTAGGTGTATTTATTACACACAGTTGAACAGAGGCACATGGGGAGGGTTTGGAACCGAGGTAGAGTTAGGAAGGATGTGACTTACATATACTGTAACTACAAACTAAGGAGAATGCCAGGACGAAACATAAACGGACATTAGCATAGCATGGATAGAAAGGATACAACATAAGTTCTGGCAGCATAATATACATGGATAGAAAGGATACAAATGTTCTGGCAGCGTAATATACATGGATATAAAGGATACAACATAAGTTATGGCAGCATAATATACATGGATATAAAGGATACAACATAAGTTCTGGCAGTATAAAATACATGGTTAATTTACATTTCTCCCACAATATAAAGCACTTGCTTAATCACATCATGCACAATGGGGGGGGGGGGGGGGTGGATAGGGCCAACCCGTGACATCAACAAGCAAGCTATTCTATTGTGTAGGGAGGAAACAGAAAGGGGTTGAAAAAAAGCAGAGGAGATGTGATTTGGGGATGGAAATAGGTGTGGAGTAAAGGTGTGAAAAATAAATAAAATGTACAGCCACTACAAACCACAGCTAGCTAACCATCAATGGAAGGGCATAGGGCCGAATCATCTTCAAGTAACAAACCAAATATTTCAGTTGATTTGACCATATCGAGTTTTAGTTAGCGGTGGCTAAAGTTGGCTGAAGTTTGTAATGGCGTTTTAAAGTAAACCAAAACATGGATTACGGTTTCTCCTGACATGAAACAATGTGGAGAAACAACGCACAAAGATGTTGTCAGCAATATGTCTACCATTGCAATCCCTACCATTGCCAATGGCATTATCTAAAATGATCGTAGTCAACCATCATTTGGCTGTTGTTCTGTGATCTCTGTTCTTGCTGGGTGATGTTGTTGCAGATGTAAATGGCAGAGGCTGGGAGATCCCCTTTCATGATAACTGACCTGCTGCAGGTGTGCCCGAAAGATGATGTTTGTTTGCATGGGGATGTTTTTATTTGCTCATTTCAACATACAAATCAAAGTTTATTTGTCATATGCACAGGATACAGTGTAGTGTACACAGTACAATTAAATGCCTATTTGCAAGCTCCCCTTTCAAACACTTAAATAAGATTCAATAGAAAATATTTTAAAAGACATAATAACAACACTGGGGTATAAATGGCTCTTATGAGATATTAGCTATCTTTCCTTTTCATTTTCTGATGTTGTAGGGTGGTAATTAGCCTAGTTGAGGCTTTAGATATGCCTATGTATACTGACAGGAACAGGTGTCCTTCCTTCCCCTCAGTCTAAAATTAAAATGACCTGATTTATGTCTGTTTGTGTAGTTCAACTTAGACCTATGTCCTAAATCTGACATATGTCTCGCAACTTTGCATAGATCTAAGGTCGGCTACAGTGAGTGACTCACCAAATGTTTATATATTCTACATTGTGCTATAGGTTATTTTATGGGTCATAAACAATGCATTGCACTTTGCATACCGATACTGTAACTTCACCAGTAGAGGTCATTGTACAAGAAGACTGACTAGTGCGCATGTGCGCGGCTCTTCTAGTGTTTATGGCCGGCGCTCCTTTTTGGTAATGTCAACAGCAAAGCGGATACTATAATCAGCAGCGGGGCGAAATGATTTGCCTCAAACCTCTTATTGCACTAAAGGTATATATAGCTTCGTCAGACTCATGTGAGATGCCGTATAGCTAGTCATATTACTCGCCGCGGAAGCTAACTAACCGTTCAATCTGATTCCGGGTGAGTATTTACTGCTAGATTGCTAGCTAACTAAAGCTAACGTATCAGGCTAGCGTTAGCATACTAGCCAGCTGGTGCGCTGAATGTACGCTTTGTTGCTAGCTAATGTATTCTGAGCATAGACATGTGCCCGGCATATTTTTAGATAACCGCACAGTAAGCTTACTGGGTTTGGCGGTATATCAGTCACTCGTGCAGTTAGTTATATATCTAGTTAACGTCAGTTAAAACTAAATGTAATGTCTATCAGCTAACTACTGTAGCCAACGTTAGCTAACACATCCCTGCCTAGCCTGCTGAAGACAATAGGATGTTGCCAGCATCATTCGGTGTATTTTAAATTGTGTTCTTTAGTTTATTGAGGGAGTCTTTGATATTAGTTAATAGCCCACGCGTTATCTGGATTGCGTTATCTGGATTGCGTTTAATGGGTGCAAGACTAAAGTGTGGAAATACCATCACATTGGGACAGTTTGTCTTGCCAGTGACACTGAACACAGTAGTAATTGTGCAGGCAGAGAATACAAATACATGTTTAGATCTGATAATTAATCGCATGGTGCAAGAATTAATTCAATTGATTGAATGTTATGATGAACACAGCTTTGTAGAACCAAAACATACACAGCCTCTGCTCAACAAACGAATCGTTTGGGTTGCTGCAGTCCGCGATATTTTGCATATCACCCTCACGGCAGTCAAGTAATGCCAAGTCGTTCACGATTTAGTCCGGTTTCGGCCACAACTAGACCTCGTTTCAAATGTACCAAGAAATTATCGTATGTGTATGCCTAACAATCAACAAATGTACATTGTTTAAACCACGGTTTACAAGTCTGCCACAAATGACAGCTCAAATAAGGCCCTTATTGTGAACGAGAGACTTGTAGAATCATTCATATTTAGACTTTTCAGTTCATTTGACCCAAATCAACGAAATTAGTATTTTTTTAAACCGATCTTCCATCACTAGAACACTGTCCTCTGCCAAGATTTATGATGGCGTTGAGCATCGACCAGAGTATTTGAGCGGTTAGAAGTCCACGGCCTTTATAAATGCTCCGCTAAAAACCTCTCCATGCTCACAGAAAAAAAGAACTGCAGCTCTAAATTCGCCCCCTTCATTAAAATCACAATGTAACCTACACCCATTTATTATTGTGACTACCTGGACCTAACTTTTGGTTTTGAAGGATTGAAACCAAACCATATGATTTAAATGAAAAGTATTTGAATAAACATGACAAGGTGAATGTAAGAAGTTCACATATTAAATAATGTCATATTAAACACCATATACACACTATAAATAGGCTCCCTGTCTGGCTTCTGACCTAACGAAAATGAATGAATTAGGCTATATTATTTCAATTATTTCAAGGCTATAGCCTACAAAGAAATACATTGTGAAGCATTTGCGAGTGCAACATAATAGGCTGGTAGGGACATGAAGCAATCAACATTTAAAAATGTTGTTGTATTAAATTATTATAGTCTATAAATTGCACATAAAAGTTGTAACTTACTTAGAATTAAAATACAAATTACATAAAAAATGACTTTGCTTTTGAATTTCTAGAAATGTGAGTTTGGCCAGTCTGTGGCTTTAGGCTCATGCAATAGTGTCTGGAGAGTAGGCCAGCAGCAGAGAATATCCTCTCCACACTTGCAGAGCTACTGGGTATGCTAAACACCTTTTTGGCCACTCTTGCCAGGCTGGGCAGAGATGCAGAGTTGTTTTTTTATTTTTCTATAGGTAGGCCTAAAGGTTTTTAGGCAAAATAACCCAATCAACATGGGAATATTTGTTGTATTTTTTATTTAACCTTTATTTAACTAGGCAAGTCACTTAAGAACTAATTCTTATTTACAATGACGGCCTACCTACAGGGTCAGCCCCTGGAGCAAATTAGGTTTATGTGCCTTGCTCAAGGACACATCGACAGGTTTTTCACCTGGTTGGCTCAGGTATTCGAACCAGCAACCTTTTGGTTACTGGCCCAACGATCTAACCGCTAGGCTACCTGCCAGGCCTATTGGGCCAAAATCAATTATGGCTTATTGTATAGATAATAAAACAAAAATGAAGGAACGTTTCAGAGATCAGATTTTTAGGTGATAAATAATTTGCTACAATGACACACTTAGTTATCTACCCATCTAATTTCTTTCTGTTAGCATGTGCAGGTAGTAAGTACCCCATCATGCTTTCAGGATACGTGTCTTTTCAGATTTCACAATGGTTCTTTAGTTGTGGACATTACATCACCACACTCCCTCTCTTGGTCCTCATCTTTGAAAGTCACCTTGATTTTTCACCTGTGTGTTTTATCAAGTTTCTTTAAGAAAATATTTATCGAGCTCCATGACAGTAGCTAAAGCAAGGGGCTATAGCAGCACACAAGTAGACTGCAAATGCATGCTGGGCCTGGCATTCCCTGAGCTCGTAAAGTGAGCACTACTGGAGCGAAATTGGAGTGGGGGAGACAGCCGAAGCTCCAGCCTTTGGGAATCTCGCTCTGACCTCCAGTCAAATTGGCATTGCTCCGCTCCAGCGCCGCTCCACTCACATACTCAGGCATCGATTGGTGTGGGAGGACTGGAGCTCCGATGTAAAACAAAAAAAAACTGGTGACTGGTTTCAGCACCCATTAATTCTTTGGGTGCTGAAATCAGTAGTTTTTTAAGTCAAACATCCAGTCCGCCCACACTAGTTGAAGCTCAACTCCATAATTTTAGGGCTCCCGAGTGGCACAGTGGTCTAAGGCACTGCAGACCGTGGTTCGATCCCGGGCTGTATCACAAGTGGCCTTGATCGAGAGTCCCATTGGGCGGCGCACAATTGGCCCAGCGTCGTCCGGGTTAGGGGTGGCCGGGGTAGGCTGTCATTGTAAATAAGAATTTGTTCTTAACTGACTTGCCTAGTTAAAGGTTAAATAAAAAGTGTTGGTTTCATGAGCTGAAATAATAGATCCCAGAAATGTTCCATATGCACATATGCATTTCTCAAAAATGTTGGCCACAAATTTGTTTACATCCCTGTTAGTCAACATTTTATCTGTTGTCTAGAAAATCCATCCACCTGAAGGGTGTGGCATATCAAGAAGCTGATTAAACAGCATGATCATTACACAGGTGCACCTTGTGCTGGGGACAATAAAAGGCCATTTTGTCACACAACACAATGCCAGAGATGTTTTGAGGGAGTGTGCAAATTTTCCTGCTGACTGCAGGAATGTCCACCAGACCTGTTTCCAGATAATTTCATGTTAATTTCTCTACCATAAGACACTTCCAACATTGTTTTAGAAAATGTGGCAGTATGTCCAACCGGCTTAACAACCGCATAGCACATGTAACCACGCCAGCACAGGACCTTCACATCCGGCTTCTTCACCTGCGGGATCGTTAGAGGGGAGGGGTGGCGGGGTTGCTGAGGAGTATTTCTGTCTGTAATACAGCCATTTTGTAGAGAAGAACTCATTCTGATTGGCTGGGCCTGGCTCCTCGGTGTGTGGGCCTATGCCCTCCCAGTCCCACCCATGACTAAGCCTTTGCCCAGTCATGTGAAATCCATAAATTAGGGCCTAATTTATTTATTTAAATTGACTGATTTGAACTGTAACTTAGCAAAATCTTTGAAATTGTTGCGTTTAATATTTTTGTGCAGTGCCTTCAGAAAGTATTCAGACCCCTCTACCTTTTCCACATTTTGTTAGGTTACAGCCTTATTCTAAAATGGATTAGTTTTTCTCCCTTATCAATCTACACACACTACCCTATAATGACAAAGCAAGAACAGGTTTTTAGAAATCATTCTTCTCTGCAGATCCTTTCAAGCTCTGTCAGGTTGGATGGGGAGCGTTGCAGCACAGCTATTTTCAGGTCTCTCCAGAGATGTTCGATCTGGTTCAAGTCTGGGCTCTGGCTGGGCCACTCAAGGACATTCAGAGACTTGTCCCGAAGCCATTCCTACGTTGTCTTTGCTGTGTGCTTAGGGTAGTTGTCCTGTTGGAAGGTGAACCTTTGCCCCAGTCTGAGGTTCTGAGCAGGTTTTCATCAAGGATCTTTCAGTACTTTGCTCCGTTCATCTTTGCCTCGATCCTGACTAGTCTCCCCATCCCTGCCGCTGAAAAACATCCCCACAGCATGATTCTGCCACCACCATGCTTCACCACGGGGATGGTGCCAGGTTTCCTCCAGACTTGCCATTCAGGCCAAAGAGTTCAATCTTGGTTTCTTCAGACCAGATAATCTTGTTTCTCATGATCTGAGAGTCTTGGCTATGAGACAATTTCTTGTCTCATAGCAAAGGGTCTGAATACTTATGTAAATAAGTTTTTTTTTTATTTTTATTATTAGAAAATATTTCTAAGAACATGTTTTCACTTTGTCATTATGGGTTATTGTGAGTAGATTGCTGAGGATTTTTTAAAATTTAATCCATTAATTAGAATAAGGCTGTAACGTAACAAAACGATGAAAAAGTAAAAGGGTCTGAATACTTTCCGAAGGCACTGTAGATGGGATGCATTGTTGAGCTGCATTGTTGAGCTGTCTTTTATCAATATTTTTTTTTGTTTTGTCATTGTGAGACAGCCCCACCTGAAAGAATGTAGTGGATTGTTGCTATGTTCTCAAAACAGAAGCAAGCAGTCTAGTTCAAGTTGCTCTTTACCCTATATGTAACAACTCTGGTATTCCACAAGGGAATAATGGAGGGTGTGGCTCATGATTAAGCAACTGTTTCTGTTCCTTTGTTTGTCGTCAATATTAGCATGACGTTCAAGTCTGACTGTGTACTCTAGGCTAGGTTAAGTCCTTTCTTAGGAGCACATGCGTTTCAGTAGAAAACTGTTTTTAGTGACCACAATTAAACAACCAGATGGGAAGAGAAGGTGAAGTTTTGTCTTGAAGCAGTGGAAAGTATGTTCCTGTTTTTGTCAGTGACTCAGGTTGAAGTCATGCTTGGCTTTATAGGGAACCAACAGTATTTCTGAAAAGCTGATTCAGTGGAAATGGTGGATGACTAGTTCTCTGTGTAATGACAGTGTTGCAGTGTTTTCTCCTTCATAAAAGTACCGGGTACTGACTGCTCCAATAGATTTGGGGACTTCCTTTTTTTTTTATTCCTCGTATCTTTTCACGTGATATGCATTTCTCCCGTGACAGACTTTAAAAGGACACATGCTAGATTTGTGTTTTTGCAGTCAAGATTAATATTTTGTTTGTTTTCATACAGTTTTCAGAGTGAGGAGATGTCTAGCAGCACCCAGCTGAACATCCGGCAGTGGACCACCAAGCACGTAGCCAAGTGGCTGAAGGACGAGGGCTTTTGCCACTATGTAGACCTATTGTGCAACAAGCACCGTCTGGACGGCTTGTCCTTACTCACTCTCAGCGAGTACGACCTCCGCTCTCCCCCGCTGGAGCTCAAGGTGCTGGGGGACATCAAGAGGCTGATGGTGTCCCTCCGCAAGCTGCAGAAACAAAACCTGGACATCCTGGAGGAGCTGGGGGTCCCATTTGACGGACACTCCCCTCAGGGTGGTGGTGGTGGGGACTGGCACGGCAATGGAGACTCCAGTAGAGAGTGTGATAACGCTAACACTGATACTGCACCGGTTGGAGAGCAGTATCCTCAGTATACGAATGGGAAGTACAAGCATGGAGGGAGCAGGAGGCTGGACCCTGAGTACTGGAAGACGGCGCTTAGTGCCATCTATGTTGTGTTCGTGTTCGGATTTACCTCCTTCGTCATGGTGATCGTGCACGAGAGGGTGCCGGACATGCGCACCTACCCGCCCTTGCCAGACATTTTCTTAGACAGGTGGGTAACTGTTGATTATGCTGTTCCCACATCCTAAGCAATGTACATGTAGGCCTACTGGAGCTTGTGACTGTTCAGCAAACACCTCTGTTTCAAACGTCAACATAACTGATGCTTTGATGATAACCTGTTACCTGTTACTAGGAACCAAACGAAAGCAAACACAAGCAAACTGAGCAAAACGGGGAGGGACTTACTTATGCTACCTGAATTTGTCCAATATGAACTTGGTTGTTTTTGTTGAACATTTTGCACTTTATATAATATTTATTTCTTTCTTCCAAGACAAGCTTTTAAGATCAGAGTGAAAAGTTATACATCTTCCTCAGTCTCATCAGATAACTAACTAACTAGCTAGCTAGCTAGATTGTTGTAATCTTGGAAGTGTAGCCAATCCTATTAATAGATAACATTTAACTGTCTTTGATTTTCAGATGAGTTTTAAAGGAAGAGAACATAATTACATTTTAATGCATTTTGGAGTAGAATATCCTATTAAAAAAGTCACCAGAAGTGACCTTTTTAGTCGTTCATAAAACAAAATACGTCCAATGGGGCTGTTTAAGGCTTTTTTCCTGAGGACGTAAAATCTGCTTTGTGCTATTGCTATACTGGTATTCTCTAGGCCCTAATGATATCAGATTTTCTGTGACCCTCACCCTCATCAAAGTTACCCACCTCTGCCCTACATAGTGCACTACTACCATATGTGCCCTGGTCAAAAGTAGTTCACTATATAGACATAGGTTGCCATTTCGGACACAAACATAGACTATTCTGAATCTAAATAGCATGCCCTGCCATTAACTGTTTTCTTGGATTCTCCTCGTTTAGTAGATTGCTTGCTTGACCTTTTAGTTCATGTTGACTCTCATTGCTCTTGACAATTTTAGTCATTTAGAAGACGCTTTTATCCAGAGCAGCTTATAGTGCTGAGTGCATACATTTTCTTGTACTGGTCCCCCGTGGGAATCAAACCCACAACCCCAGCGCCATGCCCTACCTGAGCCACACAGGACTTGAATGTCCGGCTTGTTCTTACTGAGAGTGTAGTTCTACTTACTCATGGTGTGATAACGTGGCAGATTACTGTTCGCAAGATGAGTAAGCAGCAACTAGGCTAAATGTAGCTCTCTAGGCTCCCTATGTTTATGATCTGACTGGCAGGATTGCAGATTGTCATACTTGACATAGAGGCTAATCTTGGTGCAATCGAGAAGGCGGCTTGCCGTTTGCGTTAACCTCCTGCAGGTTTGTCAGGTGTTTTTCCAGTTGCACTGGATTAGGCTTGCTGTTTGCATAGAAATCTACTAGGCTATTTAGTTTTTCCAATGAAGTAATATTGAATGTTGATAGGGTAATACTCTTCATCATATTATTATTGCCTATTATTATCTGTTAATGGCTAAAGTGACACTTAATAAACATTAGCCAAGCATGGAAAAATAATCAAAATGCTCAATACCAGGCAGCTTGCGTTAAGTAGATTAGCCAATAACCATTTCTTTCTCTTAACAGTGTACCTAGAATACCATGGGCCTTTGCTATGGCAGAGGCATGTGGAGTAATCCTGTGTAATATCTGGCTGCTAGTTCTGCTGCTGCACAAGCACAGGTAGAGTACTGATTACCGACGGGACCGTAGGAAAACATGTTCATCACACAGATAGCCTAGACTTTATTTAAACTAGTGTCTAGAAGTTCTCCATGAAATGATTAGAATTGCAGAATGTTTTACCAAGTTTTTTTTTTAAATACACTCAGCCGTTCAATGTATTTGGACTCTTCCAGAGCTAGCACACCTCATTCAAATGATCAACTAACTATTGTGCCTTTTGACTACTTGAATCAGGTGAGTTAGTTCAAGGCAACAACAAAATTGTGAAACTGAGGTTTGAAAGCCGCTTGTCTAGTTCATGTGTAATGTCTGCTCTTGCTGAAGGTCAGTTCTGCTGCGACGCTTGTGCAGCCTCATGGGGACAGTGTTCATGCTGCGTTGCATCACCATGTTCGTCACCTCCCTGTCAGTGCCAGGACAGCACCTGCAGTGCTCAGGAAAGGTACTGCAGCTCTATGCATACACGCACACACGCGTCAGCATTCCCTCGAGGATGACCATCTCTTCAGAACACACGCGTGTAGCTTTTTATAGATACAATCTGCCCGCAATGTACAAACGCTATGGTGTAGCAATTTTCTTTAGCAATTTGTTTTCCTTTAGTGAATCTCAATTGTGACTCTTTCCTTCTCTTTCTCACAGATTTATGGTGATATGTGGGCCAAACTGCATCGAGCTCTGGCCATCTGGAGCGGATTTGGGATGTCTCTCACAGGTGTCCACACATGTGGTGACTACATGTTCAGCGGTCACACAGTGGTCATCACCATGCTCAACTTCTTTGTGACAGAGTGTAAGTGTTCCACATCATGTTACTGTTACTTTCACTGTCACCTGTTGCAGACAATAATTGTCATTGATTTGTAGTGGGAAGAACTTATGTGCATCATGTTGTCCCTTTGCTTCCCCCATGTGTCCGTTTAGTTGTAACTGCACATAATGGGCGTCAAGACCAGACCACTTACAATATAATAATATATGTAATTTATTTACCTGACGCTTTTGTCCAAAGCTACTTAGTCATGCATGCATACATTTTCCGTATTGGTGACCCCAGTGGGAATCAAACCCAATATCCTGGCGTTGCAAGCGCCATGCTCTAGCAACTGAGCCACTGACAGTTTAAAACTTTTATAGCAGCACTTGTGCTAATGAAGACCAGAAGGAGAGCACACATCACCTATTTTAATGTCGCTGCATTGGTTGCCTGCTATTTTTACAGTTGATTTGAAAATATTTGTATTGCTTTTTAATGCACTACGTGGCCTTGCACCTGAATAGGTGCCTGATATGCTTTTAAGATATGTGTCCAGTCGGTCACTCCGATCTTCTGGCACCGACCTTTTAGTTGTTCCAAAGGTCAGGCTGCCTTCAGCCATTATGGTCCTGGCCTTTGGAACAGCCTACTGGAGGGGAGGGGCCTCCAGAAACTGTAGACATTAAGGAAAATCTTAATACACATTTTAGCTGTGCTTTTACTTAGTGTTCTTTTAGCCATACTATTTTAACCCATTCTATACATCTTATTTTTATTTCACTCGTCTCATGTCCACTGTTATTTAATTGTTTTACTATTTGAATTTCTCTCATTTTAGAAAACATATATTAGGTTTTTCTTACCTTTTTTATTGTTTTATTTGTTAAGCACTTTTGAAATGCATTCTCTGAGAAATGTGCTCTATAAATAAAGTTTTATTTGATTTGAAAATCACATACAGATAATGGGTCTACACAGATCAGAATGAATAAAGATGTAATTCAATGCACTGTGAGGCAATAGGGCTCTTGTCCAAAGTAGTGCACTGCATGTAGGGAATAAGGTGTCATTTGGGACACAACCTGAGTTTAGAGTGACTGAAATTCAACATTCTAACGCATCAATTTGCTGATTTTTATGTGTACATCAACAGACACACCGAGGGGTTGGAACTTCATCCACACCTTATCTTGGGTCCTCAACTTGTTTGGGATTTTCTTTATCCTGGCGGCCCATGAACACTACTCCATCGACGTCTTCATAGCCTTCTACATCACAACCAGGCTGTTCCTGTACTACCACACGCTGGCTAACACCAGGGCCTACCAGCAGAGTCGCAGGGCCCGGATCTGGTTCCCCATGTTCTCCTTCTTCGAATGCAATGTCAACGGCCCTGTGCCTAACGAGTACGGCTGGCCCTTCTCTAAACCCGCCATGATCCGGAGGATGATTGGTTACTAGGTGGTAGAGGAGAGGATCCTATCTAATAGACACTACTGTTGACTTTGAGCCCTGTCCTGCTATTTTTGCTACTGCTCCCTGGAAGAAGTTGCTATCTGTGGTTATAGATGGATAGACAGACAGATAGATAGAAAGAGACGGACGGACAGATAGATAGATAGATACATACATTTCTTTGTCAAGCAGCTACGAAAAAACACAGGGCAGGTGCAAAATGCCAGAACGAAAATACACAAAAGACAGATACACGATACATAGAGCGGCAGTATGAAAAAGCTATAAAAAGACATTGCATAGTATGGGTGGATGGCTGAATATGAACACTATACATTGTCACAGAGTGATATCGACTTTATATTCCAATATCTATAAGAGACTTGTGGGATCCTGTTGGTGCCATGATGTGACCGGGTATAGACTGAGAGACGAGACTCCTCATATTCTGTCCCACGTCAGCCTGTTAAAAGGGATTAAATTAAGGCTTGCGTCTAAAATTGGCACCCTATTCCCAAAAGTGGTGCACTACATAGGGAATAGGGTGCCATTTGGGAAGCATCCTAAGGATCCATCCTTTCCTCT
The DNA here is from genome assembly GCA_023634145.1 of Thymallus thymallus. NCBI lineage: Eukaryota > Metazoa > Chordata > Actinopteri > Salmoniformes > Salmonidae > Thymallus > Thymallus thymallus. The sequence goes on along the minus strand of CM042388.1, from coordinate 17,342,795 downwards.
AAACTTCCTCTCTTCATTTGAAAAGGGATGTTTTTTTGTTTTTTTATAGATTTCCCACAACTTTTGCCACAATCAATAATCTGGTTATGGATATGTATGTGCTTTAGTCAATTCCTCATCTGTTGTTATGGTATGCAATCTGTTTATGGCATGACAACAAACTCGACAGAAGAGTTAGTCAATTCCTCATCTGTTGTTATGGTATACAATCTGTTTATGGGATGGCAACAAACTTGACCGAGGAGTTGACTACTGCACGAACTGACTACACCAATAGGGTTTGCTGACCGGGAGTACTTAGCACCTCTGAACATAATTTGCAAACCAAGTGCGCACCGGTTTTACATGTAGAATAGTTTGAAAAATGTGAATGATTGGCAGACGAATGCTAGATGCACATTCGTTGCGAAGTGTGCGAGCATTTAAAAGCTCTTAACTTGCAACCTGATAGAAAATTGGGGGTAATAGCAAGCTATAGGTTTGGGAAAGCAGAATTTTCAGGCAGCCTATTGTAACCAAACACCTTATTTTTAAGTCAGAGATTGTTGAAATCTAAAATTCAAGTGTTCTAGTGAAATAGGCTCTTTTGTGATCACTAGATATCCTTTTCATGATATTATTGACATGTTTCTTTCAATGTTTTATCTGGACTGTAGTTCTAATACAAGTACGGACCACCTAAAAGGCAATATCAAAACATCACAGATGATACTTTTGCTGAATTTATGTATAGTAATATCATGGTCCAAGATGTTGTGACAAGTCTTGTTACTTTGCCACTGTTTCTTTAAGTAGTGTGTAAAGCTTCTGCATTCCTTAAGACACTACTGTGGTTTTGACAGTATTACTAGAATGCTGAATTAGTCATTCGTGGCTCATTTTGAAATTAACTGTTTTTGGTTTCCTTTATAATATTTGTATTGTTCAGTTATTATCCTGCCTTGTCCTAACTAGACCTTATCGTAACCAGGGTCGTAATGAAGGAGATCGCAAAAAGCAGCCAACACTATGGAATGGAAAATAGTGAACAATTGTTTAAAATACCATTCCATTTGCCAATAGCTTTAGTTGTTATAGTAACAGTGTCTGTGTAGGAAATGCATATATTGAATATTGTTGAGTTTTGTACTAGCTTGTAATTGACCAAACTTCACGATTAATAAGAAGAACATACAAGGATATCAATCCCTACAAAATAATTGAAAAAAATGCATATTTTTAATTCCACAGATCCCTTGGACTTTAATTTAGACTGCATCTTAATTTATTTAATTTGGTATATGTAAATAACATTTTTTATATATATATATATTTGATGTACAAAAGGTTATTGCAACATGCACTTAAACAGGAATATGTTTACAGTTGTGCGAAACTATATTTGTTTGAAACACAATGTGCTTTTATGTATAGGATTGATTTCTGAATCACCCTTTCACCCAAATCATTGAAAACAAATGCAAACCAACACAAAGACCCCCACAGTAACTCAAATCAGATCTGAAACTGCCATTGGTGGTATTGGTTACAACCCACTTAGCACATATTTGTAAAACCAATGAAGTATTACTTCCCACTGGGCACAGACGTTTTCCACGGTGATTCAACGTCGTCACATTTAAATGTTTTTGTTGAAATGGTGTAGAAACAATGTTGAATCGACCAGTTTGTGTCCAGTGGGTTATGTCCTATATCCATCTCATGTTTTATTTGGAATTTCAGTTTATAATTCCAACTAGTTCCTACTGCATAAATCTTTTGGTTTGAGTAATGCCAGCTCATGTGCATGCTAGCTAGCTAGCTAGCTAGCTAGCTGCAAATCGATCATTTTCTGCTAAGATGTTAGAAACATACTTATGAATGATGGCTTTTCTTTCATGCATTTGTTCTTAGTTGTCAATTTTTTTAACCCCCTCTAATAAAATGTTCCTAATCCTTATCACTGGTGTGGTTATAGCGGTATGTTATTTACCTTCAAGATACAGTAATTAACTGCCAATGTAATGAAAATGTAGCAATAACAGCCAGTGTGGTTGTATTTGGTTAATCAATAACGTCCTGCAAATGACAAGTGTCTTTACCATTATTAGTAGAAATCAAGGGTATGTCGTCTTGGATGTGATTCCTCCATAGAGAAAGGTTTGTGAGTGAGAATAGGGTGAAATTGCTCCTAGATGCTGATCTTGGATTGGTTTAGCATTTTCCCCACTAATGGTTAAGGTTAGTATTGGGGAGGGGAAGCTGGATGTATTTCAGCTAGCTACACGATTTAGAGGACATGGTGACACATCATCTACACGAGAGAGTGCAGTGGATTAAAGCGGATTCTGGGAATTTGCTCAGCTATTCTGAGCAGTTTACGTTTTGGAAATCCTTCCCAGTTGGTCATGGTTCCTATTGTGTCTGAGGTCCAGAGTCTAAGCATGGATTTAACCTACTAACATTACTGAGTTTACATGTCAGGTATCTGCTAGGGGGGGAAAAAAGCATGTGTTCAGCCTGATCTCATTAGCTTAGTTAATATCACTTCAGGTCAAGTTCTCTCACTTCTCTGACCGTCAAAGTGCTGATTCAGTGTAGCACTGTGTGTATTTAGTTAGCTAGAACAGCTGTTTCTGTTTTGACCAAGAGTTCTCTAACCACACTCATCAAGCTAGTTGGCTAGCACTCAGCTAGCACAGTTGTCATTTTCAGCAACATATTTTTAATTTGTGATCTCACGTCTACTCTTAATTCCTTGCCTTGCAGAATGCTGGTAGTTTAGCTAGATATCTAACGTTACTTCAGGTTTCCTGAAGTGTCTCTGACCCCGGTTATAGTAATCCAACTGTGAACAAAATACAAACATCCTGAAACAGTACAGTGAAAAGCTGACTGCTATACCAGAAATAATGTAATATTTAATATATTTAAATAGCTATTTATATATTATTACATGTTAATTATAAACTGGGTGGTCCCAGCCCTGAATGCTGATTGGCTGACAGCCATGGTATATGAGACCGTATACCATGGGCATGACAAAACATTTGTTTTTACTGCTCTAATTACTTTAGTAACCAGTTTATAATAGCAATAAGGTACCTCGGGGGTTTGTGGTATATGGCCAATACACCACAGCTAATGGCTGTATCCAGGCACTCTGCGATGCTTCGTGCCTAAGAACAGCCCTTAGCCGTGGTATATTGGCCATATACCACACCCACTCGTGCCTTATTGCTTAATTATAAACTGGGTGGTTCGAGCTCTGAATGCTGATTGGCTGACAGCTGTGGTATAACATTTTATTTCTAATTATGTTGGTAACCAGTTTATAATAGCAATAAGGCACCTTGGGGGTTTGTGGTATATGGCCAATATACCACGGCTAAGGGCTTTATTTTTGTTATTTTTATTTATTTAACCTTTATTTTACTAGGCAAGTCAGTTAAGAACAAATTATTACTTACAATGACGCCCTACCTACAGGGTCAGCCATAGTAGTATGGCGCCCCTGGAGCAAATTAGGGTTAAGTGCTTTGCTCAAGGACACTTCGACAGGTTCAGGTATTTGAACCAGCGACCTTTCGGTTACTGCTCTAACCGCTAGGCTACCTCCGCGTAGTGTCGTGCTTAAGAACAGCCCTTAGCCGTGGTATATTGGCCATATACCACACTCCCTCGCAGTGGTGTAAAGTACTTCAGTTAAAATAATTCCAAGTACTACTTAAGTAGTTTTTTTGGCATCTGTACTTTAGTATTTTCATTTTTTACTACTTTTCTAAAGAAAATAATGTACTCCATACGTTTTCCCTGACAGACAGAATTACTTGTTACATTTTGAATGTTTTAGCAGGACAGGAAAATTGTCCAATTCACATACTTATTAAGAGAGCATCCCTGGTAATCCCTACTACACTAACACAAATGCTTCATTTGTAAATTATGTCTTGAGTGTTGGAGTGTGCCCCTGGCTATCCGTAAATTTTAAAAACAAGAAAATGGTGCTGTCTGGTTTGCTTAATATATATATAAGGAATTTGAAGTGATTTAAACTTTAACGTTTACTTTTGTACATTTTATCAATTACATTTACTTTTGATACTTAAGTATATTTAAAACCACTTTTACTTGAGTCATTTTCTATTAACGTATCTTTACTTTTACTCAAGTATGACAATTGGATACTTTTTCTACCACTGCCCACTCCTGCCTTATTGCTTAAATATAGACCTATCATGTAAGATGCAGTGAATATTTAAACAATGCTCTTCTGAATGTCTAGAACTAGACCAATATTCAAAATCTCTAAAGCCCTGTTTCCACTGGTACTTAAATATGGGGCCATAAAGCCCTGTTTCCACTGGTACTTAAATATGGGGCCAAATTCAACCTGGCTCAAATGGAATTCTTAAATTCGAGCTGGGTCGAGGGACAACTGGTGCCAGCTCATTGACACGTCTGGGCTTGTTGCTGTTAAATAGCACATCGACAAGCAGTACCGCAGTAATCAGATTTGACAGGAATTACCAACATAGCCGGATCCTTCATTTTGCACTACACAATAGACTTTTGTGAAGTCAGCCTTCGCATGCTAGCTACCTAAGTTTAGCTAGCAAATCAGAGTTGAAACAAACTAGCTAGCAGGAGATAGCAAGAATTGTAGCTGGCCAGGTCGATTGAAAGCTAGTTACATCACATCAAACGTTGTCTGGTTTGCTTGGTTAGCTAGCTAGCTATGCCATGGTAAGCAACGTAGGAATTATTAAGCCAGCTAGTCAGCCTGTTATAGCGACAACGCTACCTGTTTAGCTAGCTAACGTCAGCAAGCTAAATACATGGCTCTGGGTCTGGCTGGCACTGCCAGGAGTATAGGGTAACGTTAGTTAAAAGCATGGTGAGGGTGAATAAAATTCTTCAACATCTTGCTAGCAACATTAGCGAAGCCAGCTGCAGTCACATATTGTCTACCTATTAACATGGCATCATTTTACATTTCTGGAGGCAGTGGAAACGGAATTTGAAGTCAAGGCCAGCCAAAACTGGGTTGACTTCAAAGTGCCAATGGAAACGCGGCTTAAATATTCTGTATGGCTCTGGCTACATATTAGGCCAAGCACCGGGGTTGCTATGGTGAAGTTAAAGACTGCTTCCAGTTGCCAGATATATATTATTTGTGAAGACAAGTGTAGTTAGTTAAATACATAACATTTCAAGTGTTTCAGTCTTCTATTAACTTGATACTCAAATAAGGACATACAGTGGGGAGAACAAGTATTTGATACACTGCCGATTTTGCAGGTTTTCCTACTTACAAAGTATGTAGAGGTCTGTAATTATTATCATAGGTACACTTCAACTGTGAGAGACGTAAAAATCCAGAAAATCACATTGTATGATTTTTAAATAATTAATTTGCATTTTATTGCATGACATAAGTATTTGATCACCTACCAACCAGTAAGAATTCCGGCTCTCACAGACCTGTTAGTTTTTCTTTAAGAAGCCCTCCTGTTCTCCACTCATTACTTGTATTAACTGGACCTGTTTGAACTCGTTACCTGTATAAAAGACACCTGTCCACACACTCAATCAAACAGACTCCAACCTCTCCTCAATGGCCAAGACCAGAGAGCTGTGTAAGGACATCAGGAATAAAATTGTAGACCTGCACAAGGCTGGGATGGGCTACAGGACAATAGGCAAGCAGCTTGGTGAGAAGGCAACAACTGTTGGCGCAATTATTAGAAAATGGAAGAAGTTCAAGATGACGGTCAATCTCCCTCGGTCTGGGGCACCATGCAAGATCTCACCTCGTGGGGCATCAATGATCATGAGGAAGGTGAGGGATCAGCCCAGAACTACACGGCAGGACCTGGTCAATGACCTGAAGAGAGCTGGGACCACATTCTCAAAGAAAACCATTAGTAACACACTACGCCGTCATGGATTAAAATCCTGCAGTGCACGCAAAGTCCCCCTGCTCAAGCCAGCGCATGTCCAGGCCCGTCTGAAGTTTGCCAATGACCATCTGGATGATCCAGAGTAGGAATGGGAGAAGGTCATGTGGTCTGATGAGACAGAAATAGAGCTTTTTGGTCTAAACTCCACTCTACATGTTTGGAGGAAGAAGAAGGATGAGTACAACCCCAAGAACACCATCCCAACCGTGAAGCATGGAGGTGGAAACATCATTCTTTGGGGATGCTTTTCTGCAAAGGGGACAGGACGACTGCACCGTATTGAGGGGAGGATGGATGGGGCCATGTATCGCGAGATCTTGGCCAACAACCTCCTTCCCTCAGTAAGAGCATTGAAGATGGATCGTGGCTGGGTCTTGCAGCATGCCAACGACCCGAAACACAGGGCAACTAAGGAGTGGCTCCGTAAGAAGCATCTCAAGGTCCTGGAGTGGCCTAGCCAGTCTCCAGACCTGAACCCAATAGAAAATCTTTGGAGGGAGCTAAAAGTCCGTATTGCCCAGCGACAGCCCCGAAACCTGAAGGATCTGGAGAAGGTCTGTATGGAGGAGTGGGCCAAAATCCCTGCTGCAGTGTGTGCAAACCTGGTCAAGAACTACAGGAAACGTATGATCTCTGTAATTGCAAACAAAGTTTTCTGTACCAAATATTAAGTTCTGCTTTTCTGATGTATCAAATACTTATGTCATGCAATAAAATGCAAATTAATTACTTAAAAAATCATACAATGTGATTTTCTGGATTTTTGTTTTAGATTCTGTCACTCACAGTTGAAGTGTACCTATGATAACAATTACAGACTTCTACATGCTTTGTAAGTGGGAAAACCTGCAAAATCGGCAGTGTATCAAATACTTGTTCTCCCCACTGTATATTGCCGGTTTCACAGACAAGGCTTAAGCCTAGGCCCAGACTAAAATGCCTGTTTGAGCTGTCTTAACTCAAAGCGACTTGCACAGATTTATCTTAAAATAGTCGTAGATTTAGACTGTTCTGGATTAAACAAAGCCGATTGCAAGAGGGAGGATTAGAGCTACACTAGTACTAAATTGAAGCTTAAATGAATCCTTCAAAAAGGCAGGTTTAACTTCTGCTCAGTACTGTTTGTGAGGGAGCATGGACTATTTGGAATATCTAAATGAAGACCAATATGCACTACAGAGGCCAGCCAGACGAGTACTTGTGGATAGGAGTAATTCGTTAAATTACTTTGATGAAATAGCTTTTCGAGACTTCTTTCGCATGTACAAAGAAAATGCATTGGAGATATCTTTGTTTGAGCCTAGACTTTCCTCTCTGTCTCAAAGAGGAAGGCCTTTACCCAATTCTCTCCAAGTTCTGATCACTGAGGTTTTTGGCATCTGGAATCTTTCATCGTGAAACTGGTGATTTGTGTGGCGCCAGTGAAGCAACTGTGTGTAGAATAGTTCAAAGTCTGCACAGCCATTTGTGAACTGATGAGTCTTTATATCAAGTTTCCTGATGCTGCTGGCCAAGCCAACTATAATGTGCAATTCTATGAATATGGGCACTTCCCAGGAGTGATTGGCTGTATAGATGGATGTCTTGTTCCCATCAAGTGTCCAACTCCTGATGCTGAGGAGTGCAGGAACCTTAAGAACTGTTTTCCAATCAATGTTCAGGGTGTATGCACTCCTAATTTAGAGTTTTCAAACATTGTTGCCTGTTGGAAAGGTGCAACTAACAATTCAAGGATTTTTCTCAACTTCATTGTGTGCTCAGTTTCAGAGAGGGCAACATAGTGGACTACTACTTGGTGACAGTGGATATGGTCAGAGTAACTTTTTATTTACTCCATACATAAATCCCACAACAGCTGAGCAGCAAAGATACAACAGAGCTCATATCCGCACGAGAAGGATGGTCGAGCGCATGTTTGGAGTTTGGAAAAATCGATTCCAGTGTTTACGCGATACACTTAGTTTCAAGCCAAGAAGATACTGCAAGGTGATCATTGCTACAGCTGTGCTCCAATGGAAGATCAGGGACAAGCATGGCTGAGGCAGGCAATGGCCAACGAGGACTTGCACACAGAGTTGCTTTCACATTGCAGCACTTCAACTAGATTAGATTTTTGCTTTGATCATGTGTTCTGTAAAAAATGCAAATAGTGTGCAGCAAAATTTGATGAGTAACTAAACCAAGGCTGGTTTGAAATGTGGTTTGTGGTGATTAAAATACTCTCACTCATGAATATCCAAATTACAAAACATTTATTTTTTTAAATATCATATTGTTCACCATGACTGGTAATCACAATTGTCTCATTACTGTAAATGTTTTGGATCATACCTCTCTTCCAACTTCATATCCAATTCAACCTGTAAAATTCTAATTTCCATTTCATGTTCTTCCTTCAGATATTTCATTTTATGCTCATGAAATTCTCTAGCTAACTTTTCCTGCATGGCCATCTTTTTTGTTCTCTGCTGAAAGGTTGTAGCAGCATCTTCTCTCAGGGATGCTATAGCAGATGTGGAGGGTACACACTCACTGTGCACTGGCTCTTCCAACCAGTTCAGATTCCTTTCCTCTGCAAAAAGAACACTGTTATATGGTCCTTAGAATGAAAGAAGAATAAAGATTTACACAGAAAGTGGAATATATTTACCAAAGGAAGTAACCAATTTACCTTTGGTATATGTACCATTTGTGCTCAGTTCTTCATCTGAACTGCCCAAATGGTCATCGTCTGGTATACCATCCAGAGGTTGCTGGTGCTCTATTATTCCAGACAGCAAGTCACTCAATTCATCAGTCTTGTCTTTTTTTGGTGGTCCACCACCAGTAGTAAATGACTATCTTCTGATCTCTGCATTCTCTCTTTTTAAAGCCAGTTTAAGGTTCTTCCACAGAGTCTATAAAGGCAGATATCATTCAATATAAGTGATGTCACAAAAATATGAATATGAGAAATACTGATAATAATGACAATATCTCACCTGAAGTTGGTGTACTCTTCTTGCGGTTACATTTTAATTTGCATTGAATTCACTGCAAATTGCAGACCAACCACTCTTTATTTTGCTCAGTAGCAAAATGGTGAACGTCCTCAATGGCACTGCCCATGCTAAAACGGGTTTTTGGGCACTAGAGTCAAAGATGGTGGATAAATTAAGACAGTTCACTCAGGTCGTTTACCACTGAAAACATTTGTCAGTTTCTGTCTACTTAAGGAGGGGGCGGCTCTCCCATAGAAGCCAATGCAATAGCTTCTGGGTCTGGTCTCTGGTCTACTTAGTTCATTGACTTCCATTGAAACAGTGACATTGAGAGAACGGGATTTCTCGCTTCCTCTTCCGTCTCTACTAGAGACCTCTATCTATCTCTATGGGTTTATCCTTCATCGCCCTCCAGCTGGACAGGACTGTGTCGCGAAGCGGTGTCAGAAACAGCCTGAAAACAAGTCAAACCAACTATCTGCACCAACGCAAAGCACCAAGAAACTGAGGTGAAGTTATAATAGTCTTGCAAAACGTAGTTACAGCACCTAAGCAACGTTAGGCCTAAATGTCAAACCTTTTTTTTTTTAGCTAGCTAACGTTAGGTGTCTTTGAGTGCTAACGTTAGCGAGCTAGCCAAAGTCAAGGAGCCATTATAGCTAAAGTCAAGACGGGGACATGGCCAGCCAGGATCAAGCGAAGAGAAATGTGTAGCCAGCTAGCTAACGTTTGGTCCCTTGTCAAGGATAAAGACAAGTAACGGTCGTTGACATAATTGTAAATGTTATTTTTTATTTTTTAATGTTTATTCAAAATTGGGACATTAGCTAACTAACAATACTTTGCTTAAAGTTCAAAGAACAGATTGCTGTGAGCAAATCCCAGTCTGTGATGTGATAGCTTGTTAGCTAGCTATTTGTTAACCTTACTAGCTAGTTAACTTGACTTTCATTGAACAAGCCGCCACTGTCAGTCATTGGAACGATCTAGGCAAGCAAGCAATTTGAGACGTGGCAGAGGCGTTGAAGTGCTAATATCGATGTCAAGATATCTGCTGCTTGGAGATAACGATGTTCTTCAAAGCTTCACCTGTAGATGTGGTTGTAGGCCTGGCTATATCCCTTCAAATGTTTGCACAGTCCTATGCGGAGATTATCCATAAATTCCCTATTATCTGATCAGTTACTGGGTGGTGGATTAAACTGCCACTAGTCAATCAGTGATGAACAACCAAATAACATGTGGCAATACCATATTTGTTATAAACTTGCTGCAATAGAGCTCGCCAATATGGAACGCGTTTTCCAAACGGTTTGGGTCTTTGCGTGTCAAAAAATATTGTTGACCAATCAGGACCTATTTTTTTACTTAGTTATTACACATTGATTACACTATCACTCGTATTTCCTGTCACAACGATTCTATTCGATGCTATGACGCTGTTAAAGCTCTTGACAGTGCTGGTCATAAAAAAAAAAGCTAGCTGATGGATGCAAATATTGTTCTTCCCTTAAAACATAGATACTGAAGCAGATTGTCGTGGTGCTATCTGTCTGTCTGTCTGTCTGTCTGTCATCATCTAAAATACCCCTAATTTATAAAACAGTTTTTATTTGATTAATGGTGGTCGGACTCAACTATGTGACGCTAACCACAATAGGGATTAGCTACAATAGTGGAATTTTCCGTTAGCCTTCAAATTAAACGTCTGTCATTGACAGTGACGTAAATTAATACAAATAGTGGAATTAAGCCACAATGGAACAGATCATGCTAAACAAGCTTGGGATGTTATATACATTAAACGAAATACAATAATTTGTTGAAATCACACTGGATGTATTAGACTTTAGAATTGCAATGGGGGCATACTTATTTCACTGTACAGCTTTTGCTGTGGATCAATGACATGGGGTATCAGTCTACTCGGTGATACCCAGAGAACATTAGCTTCGTAGCTCTCATTGTGGGACTCTGAAACCACTGTGAATTGAGACACATTTATTGTACCAGTCAACCTACACTATGTATTGAACACTATTCCAGAGGAAAAGCAATACAACATGGATGTTTTGGAGTCTGATAAATCTGAGGACGTTGGTGGGAAGAAAGAACTTGGGTACTGAGTAGACTGATACCCCATTTAATTGACCCTCAATCCTTAGGTAATGCTGCACAGTGCAGTGTATTTGCGTAAACTCTTCACAGTTGTGTTCTGTGGGTGTCACCAAGTACACTGATACTGCATTTAATTGTTCCACATTTCAGCCTTGTTTTAACATTATCTAGTCTAAATATGTCATGATTCCACCAATTGTTAGTCACTTTCAAAGTGGAACTTTTATTTTGAAGGCGAACCGCCGATTGCACTAGTGTGGCTAATCCTTATTGTGGCTAGCGTCACAACACAAACCGGCCCGGTCAAGCCTCACGAAGCTTAGTGGCTGAATATAACGTTATTTATTTATTTATTATTTATTTAACTAGGCAAACCAGTTAAGAGCATTCTTATTTACAATGACGGCCTACCTACAGGGACAGCCATAGTAGTATGGCGCCCCTGGAGCAAATTAGGGACACAAGGACTATAGGTTTTCACCTTGTCGGCTCATCCAGCAACCGTTCAGTTACTGGCCCAACGTTCTGACCACTCTTTGGGCAACAGGGTTAAGTAGCTGGCTTGCTAGTTCTTTTCATTAACTGAAGTTCAATTTCAATAGGCGATCAACAAGCGGCTACTGTTGTGGAAAATCCCTTATTTTCTTTAAAGTAAAGCACGTTCAGAGTTTGTAAAAGCAATATAGACTTTATTTACAGAAGCAATATAGTCTGAGGGTGGTCTGCAGAGCATCCTCTCTCCAAGCCTCAGTACACTACTCTTATAATACAATATTTAGCATGCATGTTCCTTCCCTCATGTAAATGAGTCACTCCTTCTGACTTTATCCCACTATTGTTTCAAAGCCTTTGGTCCTGAGTTGTCTACGCCCCTTTGGCACTGAATCTTTGAGGTGATGAAACAATAGTGGCGAAAACCCTAGCAATAGTACAAATGATCTACTCTCAGGACTGCAGCTGCTCATACTCCCAAATTGATAAGAACCACATTGATAAAACGCAAGGTCGTCTGAGAGGAGCAGCAGCTCAAAACAATCTTTAGCATTGACACACACAGGGCTCAAAGGAGCACACACACAGGGCTCAAAGGAGATGATACATAGTTTCAATCCCTCAGCTAGACCAGGCTGTTTCAAGGCCTCAGGAGTGTCTGCACAGAACTGAGAAAAGGTTGTCTCAGACACTGCTTCAAGCTTATATACAATATAAGGCAATATGTTCTAATAATGCATATGCATAATACAATTTAAATTAATATATAACTTGGAAATTATCCAACACTACCTAGCTAATACTTACATGGATTCCTAAATCATTGCTGAGAATTTTAAAAATGACTGCAGTTTCTATTGGACATTGTTTTCAGGCTAGTTGCATTTGTGCTAGTTGGGTACCAAGCTAAAGCTAGCTAGCTACCCCAGAAGTTGCTAATAACATCTGTATTAAAGATATTTGCACACAAAACAATTATCCTGTTCTTATTTCAAATGCTCACAGACGTTTTCCCATCCGGTTAAACAAATAATTGCTTATTACCAACACTGTATTGTAAACACATCGTTCGTGGCCGGTGTGTGCTTGTTTGCAGACGTTTTTTTGTACACTTGTGATAGTGCTACTGATCGTAGGGGCTTCATCTGGCTAGTGAGGCTTTTGACCGGACCGGGTTATGTGTTGTGAAGCTAGCCACAATAGTGGAATTTGCGGTTCGCTTTCAAAATAAACGTACCTCTTTGAATGTGAGGCAGAAGGTTACAATTGGTGGAATCATGCCATATTTAGACTAGATAATTTTAACTGTGACTGTGTGAAATCACCTCCCCAGTCAGCCTATTGTGCGTATTGACATTCATATTGCACTTTACAGTTGTTTTGATTCATTTATTGTAGTCTTTTACCCCTTTTTCCTCCCCAAGTTCATGATATCCAATTGGTAGTTAGTCTTGTCCCATCGCTGCAACTCCCGTACAGACTCGGGAGAGGCGAGGGTCGAGAGCCGTGCGTCCTCTGAAACACAACCCCTCCAAGCCGCACTGCTTCTTGACACAATGCTTGTTTAACATGGAAGCCAGCCGCAGTGACACAGCTAGCACTGCGATTCAGTGCCTTAGACCGCTGTGCCACTCAGGATGCACTGTACAGTTTACCTAAGGATTGTGGATCAATTAAATGGGGTATCAGTATTCAGTTCCTTAGTGCTTTTTCCCCAACGTCCTCCTCAGAGTTATCAGACTCAAAAACATCCACGGGGTGTCTTCTCTGGGTGTCACTGAGTAGACTGATGTCATTGATCCACAATCCATAGGTAAAGCTGTACAATGAAATAATTATGCCCCCAATGCAATTTTGAAGTCTAATAAATCCAGTGTGATTTCAACATATTTGTCAAATTCACAACGTATTGTCTTGTTGACAACCTTTGATTAGCATTAGCTATTCAGTTATGGTATAATTCACTATTTGTGTTCATTTGCATCACTGTCAACGACAGACCTTTATTTTGAAGGCTAACCGCTAATTGTGGCTAATCCTTATTGTGGCTAGTTTCACATAGATGGGTCCGACCACCATTTATCAAATATGACACCTAGCTAGATAGTTAGCTAAATTTAGCTTCTGAAACATGTTATGCTTGTGTGGGACGAACATTGTTTGCATCCATCAGCTAGCTATTTTTTTTAATGACCATCACTGTCCAGACAGAGCTTGGGGAAGGGCAGGTGCGCAAGACAACTTCACCAGCATCATAGCATACGTATCGATGAATCGTTGTGATAGTGTAATCAATGTGTAATAACTACGTAAATGTATGAACGTGTTAAATTATTATGTGACGTGAAGTCATATTCAGGTCCTGATTGGTCAACAAGCTTATTTGACACGTAAAATAGTCTTAACACTATTTGACGTGTATATTTTTTGACACGCTAAGACTCAAACGGTTTTCCATAGTTACCTCTGGTTGGTTCAGCAATCCCGATGGGGAAAGAATAGGGTTTTGGGATAAACGCCCCAAAATAAGGCTTGCTGTTGTCTGGAAACCCAACGTTGATTAACAGTGAATTGTATGTTGGGCAGAAATCTGCGTTTTGAATCAGTTATGTTTTTTCTCACAACCTCAACAAACCAGAATGTTGAACAAAATTATATTTTAAGGTTCTTTACCGGTTGTCAGGGCATGTTGGCGGTAGGAATATATCTACAGGAAAGTATGATTTACATCAACTTTTCAAAGTGCTGGTAGCGTGTCCAGAATTTCTATCACCTGAAGCATACACACAATATACAAATAAATGCACAGAGGCATGCATTCTTGCAGAGCTCTTGCACGTGTTTACATGGTTCTGCACATGCTTCAGGTGATAGAAATGATAAAGCAATATCAGCGCTTTGAAACGTAGATTCAATAATACTTTCCTGTGGATATATCATCCCACATTACTACCCCCAAAAGGACCAACTGCACGGACAACCGGTAAAGTACTTATAATTAAATTGTATTCAACATTCTGGCCTGTAGAGGTCGTGAGAGGAAACTTTCCTGATTCAAACGCTAATTTCTGCCAAAAACCTACAAAAATGGCATTTAATTTCTCCATAGGCTTTGTCTAAAGAACCATGGCGGAGTTGGTGCCTACAAAAAGACACCATTACTATTTCTCTCTATAGGCTACATGCTGAACTCAGTCAGTAGTACTACAATAGCTAGATTTCTCATCTTTCATTTTTTCTTGTCACAGGTATAATGGCTGTGCCTCCATCATATGGTGACCTTGGCAAGTCTGCAAAGGACATCTTCAACAAAGGATATGGTAAATGTCTTAACTGGTTGGAATTACCCCTGTAGAAATGGCGAGAGTGACAAACATTTACTTAACGGGCCTCTTGTGACAGCTTGAACATGAAGCATCACTTTGCTTTGGCCTCTTACGCCCTAATAGGCTAGTGGCCATTCCGGTAAAAGGCCTTTAGTTTGAGATACCGACCCGAGCTACAACAAAGCACAACCATGTTTTCCATATCTCTAAGGTCGCCAAGGTCTCCATATATGAAATTGATGGCTGTGTAAAAATATTTTACTACAAAAGTGGTTAAAGTTTATAGATATTGTGACACCCCATTAAGGAGGGGGGGGGGGGTTTCCAAAGTTGTTCTCATTCAGTGCTGTATGATACTACCTGACAAAAATGCATACAGTTACATGTTTTTTTTTATGTTGTAGCTATTGTAATCCGCTCTAAGGCAAGTGGGCTCAGCCACTGAAAATATATGTTCAGCCCTTACTCTTGCAATTATGTTAGGGGGGCCCCCCTTGATTTGACTCCAAATCCAATATGACTGCCACAATACCATTAAATTATGGTTTAGTCACTCATATACAGTATGGACATGTTTTTAAATTAGATATTTTTGTGCTGTACTTATGACCTGTAGTGAAGACCATTTTTGTGTACTTAAACTACTGTATGTTAGGAATCCAATATACATTCAAAACACCTTTTGTCTGTATATAGAAAAAGCAACAGACTGCTTGGTATGGCAACCCAAAGCATTCCAAGTCACGAGCCTCTGAGGTTCAATGAGGCAACTGGGAGGCACCAACAAAAGGAAAGAGAATCCAACCCTGCACTCTGACACCTTCTCTTTAGCTTTATAATTTCCCCCCACTGTGGTATAACTTGCGCCTCCAGGATTGGTCTCTTAAGTTATCTCCTTATTATTTAGAAGTGAGCCTCGATTAATTGCTAGTCCAATACGTCTGCCTGAATCCAACATGACCTTTCTCTGGCTCACTGCATTTGTGATGAACATTGGGATGTTCTGGAGCACTGTCATCCTGTTCGTGTTGAGCTGGCACATTGGTTCTCCCAGACAAACACTTCGACCACCCTGGCTGTCTGCCCTGGAGTTGCCTTAGTGCCTTCTGAAAGTACTCCTAACCCTTTCTCATCCATCTACATGTTCATCAAGAAACATGTTACAGTGTCTTCTTTTTGTCAAGCAGGGCCATACAGCACTGAATGAGAGCATGTCTGACCTGGAAAGTTCTCTATCGAACAGATACCTAAAAGTGACGTTAGCATTAATCATAAATATTCACAGGTATATCTAAAAAAAAAAAAAAAACTAAGAACTTGCCACTAGCCTATAAGGGATTGTTTTAATGTCAATCCACAGAACATATTTCACACTGACAGGGCATTTTACAGGAAGTTAACAAGATGACGACAACCAGACATTCAATTTGTTCAAGCCATGTCACAATTGGGTCGTATGGATCAGTATTCTCCATGTAGTGGTCCATTTGTCAAATATTGATATGCAAAGGAACCTTACCATACATGTGGTGGTCTGTATGATTTGTGCTTCATTAGGTTTTGGATTGGTGAAACTTGATGTCAAGACCAAGTCTTCAAGTGGAGTGGTGAGTTTGGCTATTGTATCCTAATTACTGTGCATTGTGCTCTTGTATAACAAAGGATAGGCTAGCCAACAACTCTTAACTAACCCTGTCGTAATTGTCCTTTAGGAATTCAAAACCTCGGGCTCCTCCAACACTGACACCAGCAAAGTCAACGGGAACTTGGAGACCAAGTACAAATGGGGTGAATACGGACTGACGTTTACAGAGAAGTGGACTACAGACAACACACTGGGGACTGAGATCACAGTTGAAGACCAGGTAGAGATGAGAAACCAGTTTAACCAAAGTGTCAGTGTTTTGTGAGTTTTCTATTTGGTTGTGCTTAGTTTTTTCTTCTTCCATAGATCACCAAAGGACTGAAACTTACGTTCGACACCCAATTCTCACCAAATTCTGGGTAAAGTTTGTGGCTTTTTTAGTTTCAAGCATAACTGAATGTTTCTCACCAGTCTTTTGAGACTAACTTTTATTGTGCATGTTCGGCGCTGCATAATCCACCAAACTTCCTTTTATTGAAAATAATCAGTGAACACTGAAAGTGATCAACCAAGATACCAGATGTATATTCATCCTCCTTTTTTGCCCCTCTCTATACTTGTTTTTCTTTCTAAACAGGAAGAAGAGTGGGAAGGTGAAGACTGCCTATAAGCGTGAATACGTCAACCTGGGCGTGGACGTAGACTTTGACTTTGCCGGCCCGGCCATCCATGGGGCAGCGGTGGCCGGATACGAGGGATGGCTGGCTGGCTATCAGATGACCTTTGACACGGCCAAGTCCAAAATGACCCAGACTAACTTCGCTGTCGGCTACAAGACAGGCGATTTCCAGCTGCACACCAATGTGTAAGCTCCATATCGATTGTATTTGGGAGGACTTACTGTGTTTCTCAGCACTGAAGTGACAATTGTGAATTTTTCTACCATGGTTAGAAAGAGGAGTCTCATTTGTGCTTAGATATCAACTGAAATGTATTAGCAAGTTGATTTTTGATAAGTTCTAGGTTGATTTGAGCATTTCAGTTAATCTTTAATTGAGTTAATAAACAAAAATAACTGTTCATCAGACAAGGATAACATAATTTACACCCCCGGTCAAAAGTTTGGAATATTACTCATTCAAGGTTTTTTCTATATTTGCACTATTTTTTACAATGTAGAATAAAAGTGAAGACATCAAAACTATGACATAACACATATGGAATAAAGTGTTAAACAAATCAAAATATATTTGAGATTCTTCAATGTAGCCACCCTTGACGACAGCTTTGCACACTCTTGGCATTCTCTTTTTGATGTCTTCACCTTTATTCTACAATGTAAAAAATTGTGCAAATAAAGAAAAACCCTTGAATGAGTAATATTCCAAACTTTTGACCGGTAGTGTATGTCTGCTTATTTCCTATATCCCAGTAATGATGGCACAGAGTTTGGAGGGTCCATCTACCAGAAGGTGAATGACCAGCTGGAGACTGCTGTGAACCTGGCCTGGACAGCAGGCAGCAACAGCACCCGCTTTGGCATCGCTGCCAAGTACCAGCTGGACTCCAGTACCTCCATAACTGTGAGTGCTGCTCTTTTGCTTGTCTTGTTTATACATTTTGTATGCCAGACTTTACAGCTGTGTTCAGTATTTAATATTCAGAGACTCTGGTTCTATGAGATTAGTAGTGTGTTAAATGGGAATGGGTATTTTGGGAAGTATGGAGTTTTTTTCTTATGTTTTTGTTATTCAGTGCCAATATTGGTCATAACTCTTTGTACTCCATTGTTAAAGGGATTATCTAGAACTTTCTAATATTTTTTTAGCCAGAAGTTCTGAAAGTAGCACTCAGAAGTCGAAAATGACTTACTACGTCACATATGTGTAGATACGTGCGCCGCGTCATTGCGCTTGCTCTCGCTCTGCTATGTATGCATCATGTGCATCTTGCTAGCTGTCACTTCTATGGCGAGGGGCTGAAGCTTATTGGGTGAACTACAATTGCTAGTGGGCTGGCCCACAGGGCAAAATGTAAGGAAAATGGTATAGCACAGCTTCCAGATATTTTTATTTGCTTTCTAACTAGGCATTTCGTGGCTAATTGAGGTAAAACAGTAATTCTGCTCATAGGTTATGCATGTATAAACTACACTTTGACACATCCAGCCCAAAGCGGGAGATTAAAAAAAAACAAAAAAAACACATATAATCTTTAATTGTGCTTGTTTGTTGCAATGTTTTCCAGGCTAAAGTTAACAATGCCAGCTTGGTGGGAGTTGGCTATACCCAGACACTGCGGCCAGGTAAGAACTGTCTCTCACTACTTTGCAAAAGCACTGCCAACCATCTCCAAAGTGGGCTGTTGTAGCAAAGTTATTTCTTTTCCCTGTTCTGCAGGTATGAAACTCGTCCTGTCTGCACTAGTCGATGGAAAAAGCATCAACGCCGGTGGCCACAAAATGGGACTGGGCCTGGAACTGGAGGCATAACTATCTAGCTATCCTGGCTAGTGAAGTAGTCATATTTTAGTTGAATTGAGGGAATCGCAGAAGAATTTGGCCTTATGTATTTCCAGCCCAACCACCATTTAAGGGATGTCTCAAAGTAAAGAGATGAATCTAATCTAAAGCAGGAACATGCCCAGCCCAACAGCCCTCAGTACTGTCAGTTAGATGGACCCCTTACCCATCAGCCACTGTTATTTATTTTCATATGGTTTGTATCCCTAGTACTACTAGGTGTGCTATTTATCAAGTCATGTGTTTGTTTCTATATTGTGCTGTACCACTATCGAAATACATCCTTCTCAAAGAGAGCGTTTTGCTTTATTGGTTTCCTTTTGATTTAAATATGTATAATAATATAATATATTATTATAATGTCATTCTATTATGTGACGATCCTGAACTGTTGTTTTGCAAATTATATTATACCTTTTTACCTATATAATTTATATACTTTCCCTGTTTCATTTGCACAAATGGCAGCGTTCGGTGAGCAACGCTTTGCCCGTTGTCTGGACGGCTCCTACTCCCAATGCTTATCATCTACTCCAGAGACCTTCAACCTCAGTCTATTCTATTGGGTGATCTATTTAGCTAATATTCTTGAGGATTTGTTAATGATGCTTATTGCTTACCCGCTCTGTGCGGCCATTGGCAGAGCCGTACTATCTTGATGAACTAACCTGCTTCCTAGTTGAAAATGGTAATGTGAATTTGCACAACAATGCCAAATGGGATTTTCTGGGTGTGATTTAAAAAAAGGAACAGATAAACTATTATAATTGAGTGTATCCTCCACCTCCCTTTCCCATAGCTGTGTATACATGATATGACTGGGACATTGATCAGAAAACAAGTCCACTTGTGTGTCTAACTTTACAATAAAGTATTTAAACAAGTCGATCCTTACTTCCTTCATATATCATGCCCCCGGGTTCACGTTTAGATTTTTGCCTTAGCACTACACAGCTAATTCAAATAACCAACTCATCATCAAGCTTTGATTATTTGAATCAGCTGTGTGGTGCTAGGGTGAAAACGAAAACGTGCACCAAGGGGAAGCGCCAGGACAGAGTTCGGAAACCCTGATTTAAACATCAGCGCGTCAATTCCACCTGCCCAAAGGGACGAGAGTCACGGAGAAGAGACGCCATCTGACGTGAATACAATGCATCATAAGGCGATTTAAATGTAAAGGTCGAGCCGTCATATGCAGCGTTTACCATGAATGCGTACTCCTTGAAAGCGGGAACATTGCCTTTAAATTTCAATCGCCCAATAGCGCGGATCTTCAGCACTACGGATTTAATCTAGGCCAAGGTACTACAGTTTATTACAGTATAGGCCAGTGTTTGCCAATCTCACACTTAAAACTACAGTTTAAACACCTGTCTCCTACATAGCTACAGTTTGAATGCCAGTCTTATCCCATCTCCCACATGGCCTGGGTGTCCACATCATCGGCTGCAGGGTTCACTCCCGTCCCACTCCACAGAACTAAAGCACAGAGCATTGTAATCACTCTTAAGCTTTTTGCTTAGTTGCTTATGCCTGCCCTTCATGTGATTTTGAGATGAACTGTTGTGGTAGTCTGTTGACAAACATTAATTTGATTCTGGAGTGCCAAAATTACTGTTGTAACATGATCATTGCGTAGATATTTTGTTGAACTATGAATCATGGCCAACATCGTACATGACTGAGCTATAGTCATGCTATATTGAAATATTCACGTTATCAATGGCGGTAATGCCTCCTTTCCTCACTAGCTGGAAGAATTGTTGCTTGTAGTTGCCATATTTTGCTTCGAATCCATGAAGACTTAAGTCAAATGTTTCGGCCTCCTTTCGCCAGGAGGTCATTGGAGGAGGAGGAGTGGGAAATGTGAGTCTGAATACATTTCTTCATTGTCTTGTCTGTATCAATGCTGATTAATGGATCTCTGTACCTCGTTTTCAATGCCGTCTGAATGCATAGATCTATTTTATGGTCTACTCCAGCCTTTAAAATATATATTTTTTAAAAGCACAAAAATAAATATGACCATTGCTTGATCAGGGAGTTGTATAATAAAGTCTGTGGTTACAGTTTTTTCTGATACCAATTCTGTAAACAGCTGACAATGTTGACAAGAAGGGTTTTTCTTGAAGGTGTTAAGAGTTTTGATAAGAACTTAAGTTATCAGGGGAGAGTGTTGGTAATGGATGCTCTGACAGGGGCAGTGTTCGAGAGCATCAAAACCGTGATGTATCATGGGTAAATTGTGACTGATCTACAAGTAATGTTGAGTAGTTGTTCACGATGCAAGGTGATTAGTAGATCAGTGGGGGGGGGGGAAATCACATCTCTGCTAGAGGCTAGCGTTGTGACAAGGGGGTCAATGTATATATGAATTGTCCAGGTAGCCAGTTGATGAACTGTTCAGCAGTATTATGTCTCAACGTTAACAGTGAAGAGGCGACTCCGGGACGCTGGCCTTCTAGGCGAAATTGCAAAGAAAAAGCCATATCTTCCTCTGTCCAATGTCTGTGTTCTTTTGCCCATATGAATCTTTTCTTTTTATTGGCCAGACTTATATATGGCCAGCATCCCGGAGTCGCCTCTTCACTGTTGACATTGATACTGGTGTTTTGTGGGTACTGTTTAATGAAGCTGCCAGTTGAGGACTTGTGAGGCGTCTGTTTCTCAAACTAGACACTCTAATGTACTTGTCCTCTTGCTCAGTTTTGTACTGGGGCCTCCCACTCATCTTTCTATTCTGGTTAGAGCCAGTTTGTGCTGTTCTGTGAAGGGCGTAGTACACAGCGTTGTACGAGATCTTCAGTTTCTTGGCAATTTCTCGCATGGAATAGCCTTCATTTCTCAGAACAAGAATAGACTGACGAGTTTCAGAAGAAAGTTCTTTGTTTCTGGCCATTTTGAGCCTGTAATCGAACCCACAAATGCTGACGCTCCAGATACTCTAGTCTAAAGTCTAAAGAAGGCCAGGTTTATTTCTTCTTTAATCAGCACAACAGTTTGCAAAAGGCTTTTCTAATGATCAATTAGCCTTTTAAAATGATAAACTTGGATTAGCTAACACAACGTGCCACAGGAACACAGGAATGATGGTTGCTGATAATGGGCCTCTGTACGCCTATGTAGATATTCTATAAGAAATCAGCCGTTTCCAGCTACAATAGTCATTTACAACATTAACAATGTCTACACTGTATTTCTGATCAATTTAATGTTATTTTAATGGACAAAGGATGTGCTTTTCTTTAAAAAACAAGGACATTTCTAAGTGACCCCAAACATTTGAATGGTACGTTTTTGTTCCATAGATGATGCTCTGTGTTTGGTATCTTTATTATGACCCTGTAGGTGGGCCGTCATTGTAAATAATAATTTGTTCTTAACTGACTTGCCTAGTTAAATAAAGGTTAAATAAATAAATATCAAAATACAGTACCCATGACAAGACTGCACATTGTATCAAAGTGCAGTCTGATCGTAGCAGTGGTAAAGTGCTTTTGTTTTTGTTGTCGTTGGCTGCCAGATCTTTACTTTAACATTTTACTGACAGATGTAGCCTATTGAGTATCATTTTAGAATATGCATAAAATGCATCCTCCAAATCCCACATCTGCCTAGGCCGACACATAGGCTGGTTTCTGATTTTTTTATTCCACTAATTGGTCTTTTGATCAATCACATCAGATATTTTTCAGAGCTGATCTGATTGGTCAAAAGACCAATTTGTACAAAAAAATATCAGAATTGGTCTGCTTGTGTAAACACAGCCTTAGGCATATCTCATTTCATAATAGTTCACTGTCAATTGTGAATGATAATTCTTCAAATCAAATTTTATTGGTCACATACACGTGTTTAGCAGACGTTAATGTGGGTGTAGCGAAATGCTTGTTCTTCTAGCTCAGACAGTGCAGTAATATCTAACAAGTAATAACAAACAATTACACAACATATACCCAATACACACAAATCTAAGTAAGAATTAGGACTATATACATTTATGGATGAGCGGCATGGACTAAGATACAGTAGAATAGTATTGAATACAGTATATACATATGAGATGAGTAATGCAAGATATGTAAACATTATTAAGTGACTAAGATACTGTAGAATAGTATAGAATATAGTATATACATATAAGATGAGAAATGCAAGATATGTAAACATTATTAAAGTTACTAGTGTTCCATTTCTTAAAGTGGCTAGTGATTTCTAGTCTATGTCTATAGGAAGCAGTCTTTGATGTGTTAGTGATGGCTGTTTAACTGTCTGATGGCCTTGAGATAGAAGCTGTTTTTCAGTCTCTCGGTCCCAGCTTTGATGCACTTGTACTGACCTCGCCTTCTGGATGATATCGGGGTGAACAGGCAGTGGTTGATGTCCTGGAGGGCGGGTAGTTTGTCCCCGGCATTGGGCAGACTGCACCACCCTCTGAAGAGCCTTGCGGGTGGTACAGTTGCCGTACCAGGCGTTTATACAGCCTGACAGGATGCTTTCATTCTTCACATTTTACCAGTGAAACGCCAAAACTGCATCTACATACCAATCATTTGATCTTAATTAGTTTCATGGGAATATGCATTTAAATCTTCTTAAATTATTTGGGCCAATCTACTTTATATTGATAGTTTTGCTAATTTACATTTATTCTGTACTACGTGTATTCTGCATGTGACAAATAAACTTTGATTTGACAGTATTTATTTTTGCAAACCTACATTATATGGAATAGCATTACACTATGTTATTTATTAGTGGGGATGGAAACATCAAATAAAATGGTAGGCTTTAGCAACGTGTGAGAAGAGATTATTAAATGTGATAAAGACTATAATGTGATGAGTAATGCTTACCGATTTCTATAGCTTTCTTGGCCAGGTTAGCCATGAGTTGTGAATGCTCAGCAGCAACCATTTTGAAGTTCCAGGAATCATGCATGACCATGGTCCTCTAAAAGCCAAAATCTTAATTTTATTATTTTTTCCACAGAAGAGAAGAGTTTATATGATTATATTTAGGCATAAGACCGATATGTTGGCTATGAATGTGTGAATTTCTGTTTAGTCATACTTGTGAAACATTGTAAATGGTGCCCTCTTGTGGCATAACTACTGTATGACAGTTATGACAGACGATGCTTTTTCAACCACTCCACAGATTTCATGTTAACAAACTATAGATTTGGCAAGTCTGTTAGGACATCTACTTTGTGCATGACACAAGTAATTCTTCCAACAATTGTTTACAGAGGTGTATCTGTGAATGTATTTCAAGGCCTACCTTCAACTTCAGTGCCTCTTTGCTCGACATCATGGGAAAATCAAAATAAATCAGCCAAGACCTCATCCTTGAGAGCAATTTCCAAATGCCTGAAGGTACCACGTTCATCTGTACAAACAATAGTACGCAAGTATAAACACCATAGGACCATGCAGCCATCATACCGCTCGGGAAGGAGACGCGTTCTGTCTCCTAGAGATGAACGTACTTTGGTGCGAAAAGTGCAAATCAATCCCAGAACAACAGCAAAGGACCTTGTGAAGATGCTGGAGGAGACAGGTACAAAAGTATCTATATCCACAGTAAAACAAGTCCTATATCGACATAACCTAAAAGGCCGCTCAGCAAGGAAGAAGCCACTGCTCCAAAAATGCCATAAAAAAGCCAGACTACAGTTTGCAACTGCACATGGGGACAAAGAGTGTACTTTTTGGAGAAATGTCCTCTGGTCTGATGAAACAAAAATAGAACTGTTTGGCCATAATGACCATCGTTATGTTTGGAAGAAAAAGGAGGAGGCTTGTTAGCCGAAGAACACCATCACAACCGTGAAGCACGGGGGTGACAGCATCATGTTGTGGGGGGGACTGGTGCACTTCACAAAATAGATGGCATCATGAGGAAGGAAAATGATGTGGATATATTGAAGCAACATCTCAAGACATCAGTCATGAAGTTAAAGCTTGGTCGCAAATGGGTCTTCCAAATGGACAATGACCCCAAGCATACTTCCAAAGTTGTGGCAAAATGGCTTAAGGACAACAAAGTCAAGGTATTGGAGTGGCCAAAGTGGCCAAAGCCCTGACCTCAATCCTATAGAAAATATATGGGCTCTACTATTATTCTGACATTTCACATTCTTAAAATAAAGTGGTGGTCCGAACGGACCTAAGACAGGGAATGTTTACTAGGATTAAATGTCAGAAATTGTGAACTTTAAATGTATTTGGCTAAGGTGTATGTATACTTCTGACTTCAACTGTACCTTACTCATTGACAGTTTGAAAGATCAAGGACTTGTTATCGGAGACTGAAGAGGAAGAGAGACATCCAACTCCCTAATTCTTTCTGTTTCAATGCACAGCACATTTTTGTTTTAAATCAACACTGACAGTTGTCCAGTTGTTTCAGTGTTAAATTAACACATTGCTTATTGTAAAGCCTTATTTGCATATTTACCAGAGGGCCTTGCCTTTCAAGTGAATTGTAGAGTTACCACCAATGACTGTATTTGTTAGTGACAGAGATATGACCGTTGCATACATCCCCTTCCAGACTGTAATGGGTTAATAGAGAGTCATAGGCCTATGATGATTGTAAACAAATGTAATCAAGGTTTGAAATAATTCTGTTTTTGTCAAATACTATATCTGTTCAGGATTCTTGCTGTCAATTTGCAGTGTACCAATTATTTATAGCTATATTCCAGTCCCCTGGCAATCTGCTCACAATCACCCCACTATTGAATGTAATTGGGGATTCCTGCATTAAACCTTAACCACAAGTGGAATGCAAATTTACTAAAACATGTATATTTGGCACTTGTATATACTGTATGTATACAAGCCAGTTCTTACCCTTATTCACACCCCCAGCAATTGCCAGTTCCTACACTTGTTGTTAAATGTTTGGAAATCAGACCCTTATAGTTTCTGTTGTAGGCTTCTGTGTTTCTGCAGTTATTTGTCTCTGCCACATTTTGATTATATTTGTACATTTCCCCCTATTCTATTCTATCCTGTTCTATTCTGGTTTGTGCAACATACTGTTCATGGTCCCCTGTGTTTGCACAAGATCCCAGGTGAACAGTTACAGAATGTGGATCATTGGTTGTCAGTCATCACACACAGAGGACAACAGGACAGTCTGTTTGAACAGTGTGTTATTTTGAACTTAACGTGAAGCTTTGTCTGAAAATAGTTCCAGTGGCAATATGTTACAAGGCCAGAGCCAGAACATTAGCCTATAGCATATTTTCAATGATATGCATTCAAATAATGTAATTCTAGACTACTTTTATATGGCCATTTCTATTAGTAGGCTACAGTGTCCGAAACCATGGACTGATGTTATTTACATTTTGATGTAATTTTAGGTACTTTGCGATGGTAATGATATCTATAGATGGCTAATCATCCGGTTGATACTAGTGTATCATGGACAATCCAGGTCTACCCTTGCAAAAATGCTCTGTTCATCGGGGCTATTTGTGACTGTCTGAAATACTGTTTAAGAACATCCATAATGCATGTAATATTATCATTCATAGCTGGGGATGACCAACATGTGATGTATACTTTTGTGCAGAGAGGGGCAGTGTTGTCATGGCAATGCTCAGTACACTGTAATATTGGAGATGGATAGGCCTACTATTAGTCCCCTAACTTTACCTCAATGGTATCTACAATGTACTCTCTTTATTTTTGTCGTATTAAAAAGCAGTTTGACTTGTACTAGCCTAAACAATTCAAGCCATGACAACAGTGTAACTTAGACCAACGCTCTGCCTCGGTGACATTGTGACCCAGTTCTGTATGTGTGGGTGTCGTGATTAGCAGGCCCATGGGAGCTGATCTCGGATTTGTAGCTAAAGTGAAAAAAGTAGTGTTCTCCTCAGGCCTTTTAGTACCACAAGCCTGCTGTTGGATATTGGTGATAGTAAACACCCAGGGTGCTGCCTGGGAAGGTGGGCTGGGATGGGGGCTCCATCGCAGGGCTAAGTGTAGGATCCTAATACTCCCAGACACACACCATATCTGGGTCCCAAATGACATCCTATTCCCTATTTAATGTACTTTTTTTTTGAGCAGGGCCCAAAAGTAGTTCAGTATGTAGGGAATAGGGTGCTATGTGGGACTCATCCCATATCAGAGGTTAATCCATTCATGAGGGGACGTCTCCCTTTTATCTGCCGCTCTGAGACACATGAGCATAAGGTCAAGAGCAGCTGGCGTTATTAGCCGTAATGTCAGAGACAAGTGGTGTAATTGACTTCAGGGGAGTGAGAGGATGAGATGGAATAAGAGAGCGGATAGGGAGGCATACAGCCAGCCAGGCAACCAGATGATCATTGTCAAATATAGCGTTTCTTAAATGAGTCGTATGCCTATCACTCTGAAAAGGTCAGTGCGTCACTTTGTCAAATCAAATCAAAGTTTATTGGTCGCGTACACATATTTTGCAGTTGTTATCGCAGGTGCAGTGAAATGCTTATGTTTCTATCTCCAGCAGTGCAGTAATACTAGCAATACACACACAATGTTATATGTGACTAGCATACTACATATAAAGTGGGTGAAACGCTATGTAAACATTATACAACGGGTGGGTCTAATCCTGATTGGTTAAAACCACATTCCAGCTGGTGTCTATTCCACAAGTTACCACTGGCTAATTCTATGTTAAAATTCCTATTTACTCTATTCCATCTGACTGCGCAATCCACTGTCTCATCAGCCCAGCCAGGCAATTTATAAACTTGATCTCTACTATAAAAAGCATTTAGACATTATCACACATTTCTTTTAGACTAACATTTTGTTTTCAACAGCGTAGATTTGTATAAACCTTGCTGTCTGTCTCTTCGACATTTGCAACTTGTTTCAATATTTAAATTCTATCTCCAGCTTTCCCAGAGTAATGAACGAGTTGAGACGAGACAGACAGGCAGGCAACGTTTCTCAGCCAGTCAAAATAATGAATCATCTAGCATAATTTTTATGGATATACACAAAAAAATGAAAAAGGTAAAACGAAACAAAGTGCAGCTACTTTAGTTTGCAGCCTTTACAGCTTCAGTTTGAAGTGATTGTGTTAGCGGTGTTGTTGGCTAGCTCCTCTGAACAAGTGTCCTGACGAGTGAGTACATTTTTTATGCCAGGTGAAATCGCAAACACCCACATTAGCTCATTGTTATGGATGTATCCAAATAAATGTAATTAGAAAACAGCTTATGCAAATGCAGCTACTTTGCTGTTATTCTGGCTGTACTTTTTGACATGACTGTGTTAGTCATAGTTGGCTAGCTTTTTTATTTAACTAGGCAAGTCAGTTAAGAACAAATTCTTATTTATAATGACAGCCTACACCAGCCAAACGTGCACCGCCCTAATCACAGCTGATTGTGATACAGTCTGGAATCGAACCAGGGTCTGTAGTGACACCTCTAGCACTGACATGCAGTGCCTTAGACCACTGCACCACATAGGAGCCCAAACCTCCTCGTCCCTGGGTATGACTGGGTCGCGTCTCTAGCAACCAAACCAATAGAACGAACGACCAGCAACCCTAGATTTGTGTCGGAACTATATCTTGTCGAAGGATGAGATAGTATGAATAAATAAATAAAAATAATGTTTTTAATGAAAACATTATTTTAATATGTTGGTAACCCGTTGCATAAAAGTGATAATGCCCTCAAAGCCGGTGTTTGGAGGATATATTGGCAATATATCCTCCAAACACCGGCTTTGAGGGCATTATCACTTTTATACATTGGGTTACCAACATATTCAAATAATGTGAACAGGCTGTGGCTCGGGTGGCTGAGGTCCTTGATGATATTTTGGCCTTCCTGTGACATCAGGTGCTCTAGATGTCCTGGAGGGCAGGCAGTGTGCCCCTGGTGATGCGTTGGTCTGACTGCACCACCCCTGCGGTAGCGGATAGTACGATTGCCTTATCAGGAGGGGATACAGCCCGACAGGATGCTCTCAATGGTGCATCTGTAGAAGTTTGTGAGGGTCTTAGGGGCCAAGCCTTCTTCACCGTGCTGTCTGTGTGAAGGGACCATTTCAGGTTGTCAGTGATGTGCAATTTAATTTTCTTGCTCAAAACTTAAACCAGCACCACCTGGTTACGCAATTGGAGTAACAAACTGTGGCAAACTCTCAAACAGTTAGGATTCCTTCCTCAACTAGTTCAGCTTTCACACTAACCTTCATAACATCTTTCGATTGCATACGATCCAATTCAATATTTTAGTGCTCACCAATCTGTGTTATCTGCTCTTTAGTGCACTGCTCCAAAAGTAAACTTCTCTACATTACTGGCCATCATAAACTCAACTAAATTACCGATTTAGATTGAAACAAAAAAACAAATGCATACACACCTATTGTACACTGATAATGTCAACACAGCTGAACCCAATTTGCCATCAATTACTACCCATACACGGTGCTCCAAGCTGACCATGCACAAAACACGGAGTCCAAACCAAAATCCAACCAAACAAAACAGCCAAATTGACAAATAACATACTACCAAAACTACCATATAACCAAAATGCCCCCACTGTGTTATGACCTGGCTCATAGTTCCTAACAAAGAGAGACTGTGCATAACTTAAATGTAAAAAGGAATACATGTATTAAACTAAATAATAATAAATACAAAAATGAAACATAAGCTGTAGACTGTAGGATCAGTAGTGTCTGCAGTGTGTGTGGATGAGTGGAGAGGGTATTGTATGGTGAAAACAGACCAAAACAAACAGGGTTCCTAGCACCACCAGAGCTCTCACCTCCTCCTTGTAGGCTGTCTCGTTGTTGGTAATCAGGCTTACCACTGTTGTGTCGTCAGCAAATCTGGTTGGAGACGGGTGGCCACGCAGTCATTGGTAAACAGGGAGTACAGGAGGGGGCTGAGCACGCACCCCTGTGGGAGCACAGGTGTTGAGGATCAGCGTGGCGGAGGTGTTGTTGCCTACCTTCATCACTTGGCGTCGGCCCATCAGGAAGTCATTATAAAGTGTAAAATCATTATTGACTGCTTTAGTTGATGATATGTGTCGGTTTTAGGAGCTTTAGTTAACGATACGCCTCAGTTTTTGACAAGCACAGGGCAGAATAAGCTCAGGATAACACAGTGACTAACCAATGTTATTATCATTTCTCTTCCCCGGGAGAAAGGATAGGGCAAGCAGCCGCCAGGTGTTACCGCTAAAGGCGGCCAAAGAGCACCAGTTAATTTACAGAGAGATAATAATAACTTTAACAGAGAGACAGTGTGTAAATATACTAGAGTATACGACTTTGTGACCTTAGAGGCGTGCATTGTGAATGGCAGGGTATATTTCCAAAGACCAATATAAAATACAAGTCACGCAATGTGATCTGCAGCTCCAGAATCTGTCACTGGGTGTCTATAGGTTCGATCCTGTTGAGCAGTCCCCACAGGCAGAGACAAACCTGGGCCCAAACCTGGGCCATTGAGACCAGGGCCCATATGGTGTAGTAGTGCATTATATAGGGAATAGGGTGCCATTTGGAACACAGACAGACTCCGGACAGCAGGGGAGGATAGAGAGAGAGTCTCTCCAGGGGGCCAGACAGGGGAGCTCATAGCCAGAGCTGGCCCACTGAGGTGAGGAGGAATATGGGGGAGTCTGCCAAGGGGCACCCCTCTTAAGTGAGTAAAGACAATATCACACCATCACACAACATCCAGAGGGGTTGCATTACTCCTCCATATGTCTGGGGACTTGGCTGTAATGTGACGGATATCTTTATAAATGTCATTCTATTTCTATGAGCTCTTAGGCTACTGCTTGCTGCTGTTATGATGAATTACTTGACTTGGACTTAGTAGTTTCAGCTCCTAGTGGAGCAAAGGGCCTCAACGGTGCATCTCCAGCGAACTTAATGTCATGATATGTTATAATAGTTAGAAATAAATCCAGGAAAACCATACTGACTGGCTATGTACTGTAGCTATGTTGTATGCTACGGCATGCCTAAGTCGTTACCTGTAGAAAAAGTCAACTTAACCAATTGCTGAATGATACTGAGTGGACTTCAAAAGGACAAGAGCTAATGTGTTAGTCTATTTACTCAACAAACTCTGCACGAAGTGAGCTGAATTTGAACAAGCTTGTCGCGTAAAATTACAAATTCATATTTGCTCAAACCCACGCCCATCATTGACTGAACGCCGACCAAGATGGCTGCTTCGCGACTAGCTCTTAGGAAACTCTGTAGTATTTTGTTTATGTACTTAAAAAAAAAACGTTATTAGCTCAGGAATTGTTTTGTGTCATTACATACAGCCAGGAATAACTATTGGATATTAGAGCGGTAGTAACTCACCTGACCCAGCAGCATTACGACCAGGAATACGACTTCCCCGGAGCAGATCCTTGGTTTGCTCTCCCCAGAGAAATTGAACTTATTCCAGATGCCGACCCAAAACAACAACTACGCCGGCAGAGGAGAGGTACTCGAGGCGGCCTCCTTTTCCGACTCTTTAAGCGTGTACACCTCGCACCGCTCCTGAGTATTTTACTCCCTAATGTCCAATCTCTGGATAATTAGGTTGATGAGTTTAGGGCGAGAGTTGCTTTTCAGCGAGACACCAGAGATTTTAACATACTCTGCTTCACAGAAACATGGCTTTCTGGAGATGTTCTGTCTGACTCCGTAAAGCCAGTTGGGTTCTCGGTACATTGCGCCGACAGGAATAAACATCTCTCCAGGAAGCAGAAGGGTGGAGGTATATTTCATGATTAGCGATTTATGGTGTAACTGTGATAACATACAGGAACGCAAGTCCTTCTGTTCACCCAACATAGAATATCTCACAATCAAATGCCGACCTTTCTACCTCCCGAGGGAATTTTTGGCCATCATTGCGACAGCCGTATATATCTCCCCTCAAGCCGATACCACGTCGGCCCTCAAAGAACTTCATTGGACTTTATGTAAACTGTAAACCACATATCCTGAGGCTGCAATTATTGTAGCTGGGGATTTTAGCAAAGCAAATCTGAGGATAAGGCTCCCGAAATGATATCAACACATCAACTGTCGTACTCGCGGTGCAAACAAATTGGACCATTGATACACTTCCTATTTGCTTTTCTTTTATTTATTTTTTTACAGTGGCTAATCAAGTGTGCTTTTGTTGAAATTCTATGCATCTATGTGTGTGGTGTGATAATACTCCTAATACATAGTGGGCCCTGGTCAAAAGTAGTGCAGTGGAAGAGTGTACCATTTGAGATGCAGCTCTGTTACTGAAGGCCCATTAAGTATATAACAATACCCTTCAAGTACCTCTTTATCACCCGACCCTGACTGTGAAATGTTAGCTTGTCAGACAACTCAGTTTCTCTCAACTCTTGAATTTGACTTTGGGAGCAGTCTTTCTCCTTGATTGACGGATGAGCGAGTGATACGGCTTCATCAAAAAGTGCAGTCTGACTGTTCGATTTGACAGCCCTCTTCAAACTAAATATAGTCCTTGTTCTAGGCAATGCATCATCTTGACAAGAGAGTGAAGTGAGAGAGGGAAAAAAAAAACCTAGTGTTGAGGAGGTTGATAGTATATCACTCTAACTGGTTCATTCTTCCAACCATATCATCTATGCTACAGAATCATGTTTAAATGTAATAGTACTGTTTTACCGGGTTGACGAGAAGACACATGTAAAGTATATCAGGCCCTTTAAAAGCCATTCAAGCTTTATTTGTCAATTATTCATCTGTAATCTGAAATGTGTTTTGCCATTAGCAACGCGCTCTGTGTGCAGTTTTGATCGGTCGCTAAGTATTCTGTTACTTCTGCTGTCTACACTTGGAGAGTGTTAATTTAAATTGTTGTGATACGCCTATATCCTCATTTCCCCCATTCAGCTAATAAAATGCATAAATGATGCATGGCATTACATTTACATAATTTATAATTAAATCACAACTCGATGGGGTGGAATTTATTAATTGTGAAAATGCATGTGCCGCCATCATAATACACTAATTAATATCTTTGGTTTCCATTGGCACATTGCTCGTTCAGCTGTAGTCGGAGCTGCTAGTTCAAGTTATGTATTAGGAGAAATGCTATGCAACAACAAATTATCTGTGCATTTAGGTGGGAGGTGGGGCAGAGAGGCTCGCATCACAGTGATGGCCACAATATGCATTTGCCTTAAGAACTTAATTGGGAATCTCTTTTATTGGACTTGTCACATGCTAGGGGTCATCAGTTTCAACACTGTTGAAGATTAAGGCTAATGCATTTCCATTCTCCGGCTAGGCTACAGTGCAGAGCTAGAGCCAGAGGGCTGCTCTGATGATGGGGAAGGAGACCTTTCCCATAGTCCACTGAACACATTGAGAATCTACTTCCTGAACAAAACGTCAATGGTTTGATTTACAAAGATAAACAGTGGCAGCAAAAATGTGCTTGTATAATGTAATTTTGTATTAAATGTGTTTGTATACTGTAATTATGTATTAAATGTGTTTGTATAATGTAATTTTCAGAGTAATTCACAACATTACATTTATTTTATGATTATTCCAATTTTTGCATTGGCTTGGCTTTCCAAAACTGGTCGACTTCTAATGTAGAAATGTCTTTGCCCAAAGGTTTTTAGGGGTGAAGAATCTCAGGTTGCATACCTGGTCAAAAGTAGTGTACTATATAGGAAATAGTGTGCCATTTGGGACGTGCATCATGAAGTGCATCTTTAGGAAAACAACTGCTTTAACGATCTCAATCACCTTCATTTGTCTTTTTTCATTTATATCTCGCTCTGGTTCCTATTCCATATACAGTGGGGAGAACAAGTATTTGATACACTGCCGATTTTGCAGGTTTTCCTACTTACAAACCATGTAGAGGTCTGTAATTTTTATCATAGGTACACTTCAACTGTGAGAGACGGAATTTAAAACAAAAATCCAGAAAATCACATTGTTACTGGTTGATCACCTACCAACCAGTAAGAATTCCGGCTCTCACAGACCTGTTAGTTTTTCTTTAAGAAGCCCTCCTGTTCTCCACTCATTACCTGTATTAACTGCACCTGTTTGAACTGGTTACCTGTATAAAAGACACCTGTCCACACACTCAATCAAACAGACTCCAACCTCTCCACAATGGCCAAGACCAGAGAGCTGTGTATGGACATCAGGGATAAAATTGTAGACCTGCACAAGGCTGGGATGGCTACAGGACAATAGGCAAGCAGTTTGGTGAGAAGGCAACAAAGTAATTATTAGAAAATGGAAGAAGTTCTAGATGACGGTCAATCTCCCTCGGTCTGGGGCACCATGCAAGATCTCACCTCGTGGGGCATCAATAATCATGAGGAAGGTGAGGGATCAGCCCAGAACTACACGGCAGGACCTGGTCAATGA
This sequence comes from Thymallus thymallus, assembly GCA_023634145.1. NCBI lineage: Eukaryota > Metazoa > Chordata > Actinopteri > Salmoniformes > Salmonidae > Thymallus > Thymallus thymallus. The sequence goes on along the minus strand of CM042388.1, from coordinate 17,308,402 downwards.
CCTGAAGAGAGCTGGGACCACAGTCTCAAAGAAAACCATTAGTAAAACACTACTCCGTCATGGATTAAAATCCTGCAGCGCACTCAAGGTCCCCCTGCTCAAGCCAGCGCATGTCCAGGCCCGTCTGAAGTTTGCCAATGACCATCTGGATGATCCAGAGGAAGAATGGGAGAAGGTCATGTGGTCTGATGAGACAAAAATAGAGCTTTTTGGTCTAAACTGCACTCGCCGTGTTTGGAGGAAGAAGTAGGATGAGTACAACCCCAAGAACACCATCCCAACCGTGAAGCATGGAAGTGGAAACATCATTCTTTGGGGATGCTTTTCTGCAAAGGGGACAGGACGACTGCACCGTATTGAGGGGAGGATGGATGGGACCCTGTATTGCGAGATCTTGGCCAACAAACTCCTTCCCTCAGTAAGAGCATTGAAGATGGGTCGTGGCTGGGTCTTCCAGCATGACAATGACCCGAAACACACAGCCAGGGCAACTAAGGAGTGGCTCCGTAAGAAGCATCTCAAGGTCCTGGAGTGGCCTAGCCAGTCTCCAGACCTGAACCCAATAGAAAATCTTTGGAGGGAGCTGAAAGTCCGTATTGCCCAGCGACAGCCCCGAAACCTGAAGGATCTGGATGGAGGATTGGGCCAAAATCCCTGCTGCAGTGTGTGCAAACCTGGTCAAGAACTACAGGAAACATACAATCTCTGTAATTGCAAACAAAGGTTTCTGTACCAAATATTAAGTTCTGCTTTTCTGATGTATCAAATACTTATGTCATGCAATAAAATGCTAATTAATTATTTAAAAATCATACAATGTGATTTTCTGGATTTTTGTTTTAGATTCCGTCTCTCACAGTTGAAGTGTACCTATGATACAAATTACAGACCTCTACATGCGTTGTAAGTGGGAAAACCTGCAAAATCGGCAGTGTATCAAATACTTGTTCTCCCCACTGTATATAGTGTACAATACTTTTGATCAAAGCCCTGGGCTCTGGTCAAACGTAGTGCACTATACAGGAAATAGGGAGCCATTTGGGATGTGGCCCAAGCGTTTTACCATTAGACAAACAAAGGAGTCCTCTCCACTAATGGCCCCTCAGGGTTCATGAGAAAGTCGTGACTATCTATTGATCCGGTGTCACCCAATTTCTCCTTGACTTACTCCCTAATTTCCATCACATTGTGGTCTCATCAGTGGGAACAATAAGCCTTGTGTCACTGAGGGTGAAAATATGAGGAGGGTGAAGACAGTGTGTGAGGAGGATAAACTCATGACTCTGGTGGTTGGGTCGGCGCGGAGGCGGGGAGATTGTGGTTTCCGCTGCCTAGTGCTCCTGGTGACCTCTAGGCTCATGTGTAGTGATGTGTGTGTGTGTGTGTGTGCCTGTGTGTGTGTGTGTGTCTAGCGCAGAAATGCTAAAACCCAATCGGGACAGTTTGCAGATTCATCAAAAAATGTGATCTTGCTCATTTTTATAACAAGGGGCAGTTCCAAAAATAGAGGGCTAGATCCTTACGCCCATAAACCTGTCACCGAGAAATGTCTCTAGCAATGATGATACTTAATCCCCCTCTCACCACCCCCAGTCCCCCTCCAGCCCCCACTAGCTCCCTGAGCCGCCAGCTAGCCACTATCTCTTCGTTTCAATTATATGTTTCTCTGCTCTTTTAGACAAAGAGTAATAAAGCTATAAAGCGTATATCCTGCTGCAGGTATAGACGTTTTGTCTCTGAGCTGCTGTTGAAACTGCCATAAACCACCCACAAAGTCAAAGATAAGGATTTACAGTTATTTAACATCCCCCTTGTCCCCTAAATCACAGTGATAAGAGAATTAAGTGATGACTATAGGTTCTTTGTCCTCTGGCTATTGATTTTTCGAACACAGAGGCTGCAGGCAGCAATGGTTTTATTAAGCACCCTATTTGCTTTCAGTTTACCCCAATTGAAATTGGTACACTGCTTGCTCTTTGATTCAGAGTAGACACAAAATGTTATGTGAACAAATACGCAATGCTTTTAACAATTGAACCCAATAAAAAAAAAAATATATATATATATATATATATATATAGATATATAAATATATATATAGATTATATACATGTATGTATGTATGTATGTATGTATGTATGTATGTATGTATGTATGTATGTATGTATGTATGTATGTATGTATGTATGTATGTATGTATGTATGTATGTATGTATGTATGTATGTATGTATGTATGTATGTATGTATGTATGTATGTGTATATAAGATATATATATATATATATTTCTTATTATTTTCAGTGCTTTTAAAACTGCATCTTATGTTTGCTAAAACATTCAGAGTATGCACATTTCAAGTCAAGGTGTTAGTATCAGCTATTGTTTACAAATCACCATTATCACAATCCTGCATCAACCCATCGGTAGCATTCCTTACATTTTTGCCTCTGTGAAGGAAGCCAGGTTAAGGCAAGGTCAGATCAAAAATATTGTTTTTCTAAACAACAGAGGTCATCAATATAAAGCCAGATTGAAGAATGCAGGGAATCCTGGTTTGATCTCAGACAGTATCACAAACGGCCTTGATCTGGAGTTCCGTAGGGCGGAGCCCAATCGGCCCACCGTCGTCCGGGTTAGAGGAGGGTTTGGCCGGGGTAGGCCATCATTGTAAATAAGAATTTGTTCTTAACTGACTTGCCTGGTTAAATAAAGGTTAAAATAATATTATAATAATGCTTTAAATATGGCTCTACTGCATTCGTCATATTCCTAAAGGAAACAGTCTGTCCTGTGGATTTAACCTCTCATGATAAAAACAAAAAACATTATTGAAACATATCTCTCTAAAATAGTCAGTGATCTATATTAAATGTACCAACTAATAGGCATGTGGCTCTATTCAATCTGTATTGTCGAAGCGTTAGAAATTAAAAGGTAATTTTCGATTGAGCTGACATACTCAGCGTTTACTGTGAATGCCGTCTCCGCCAACCGAGGGAGCATTGCCTTTAAATTTCAATCATATTGAAATGCTGAATTTGCGCGATACGGATTAAATAGAGCCCCTAATCGGCTTGTTAAAGCTCCCATTGTTTTGTTGCCTTTACCCTCAGGAATATTCCTCTCTACGCATAGCATGTCCCAGTTTAGACAAAGACATGTTTGGCTTAGCGCAAGTTAGTCACTCACTTCAGCGTGAAATCACTAGTGTTGACGCCTGAGAGAGAACAAAGCAGAAGCCACGGATCACATTTAATGACTCAGTGACGTTTTGCTTGAAGATCAGTGTGTGTGTGTGTGTGTATGTGTGACTCAGCTTGAAGATCACGACCCCGCAGCTATATGATAAATGTCAACCGCAACATTGTCCTGTTAATAAGACACGCCACTGCCAACCAACCAACCCATCGTCTCATTACTGACTGACAAAGCATACGCCCCCCCAAAGTAATAAACCACATTGATTGAAATATTGCTGCCTGGAAGATGCAAATTTTGTGCCTTTGAGAAGAAAATACTCTTGTCCGTATATACTAGCCGGATTGTTGTGATGACAGCTCTTGTAAATTTGATGCTGTGTACAAAAATATACATCCAGGAACTTCTGTCAGAAGCCACATCAACTAATCATTAATACTCACATGATTACAATGAATAAAGTAACGACACAGGTTATGCTGACAACGGGTGTTAAGAAAAATGTGTGTGCATTGACAACACACTGCTTTAAAAAATGGCTTTGATAAAGGTGTGAATCTCAATTATTATTTTCAAATGGAATTCATGAAACACCAGTCAAAGGTAAGAATAATTGTGCGTAGCCTACTACTGTATCAACATGGTCCTCATAGTACAACACTGCATCTCTTATAAGAAGAGGTTATGGTGGGCCGGACTGATAGTTTAGGAGCTTAACTCGTGGCCCCTCTCCTGTCACATAACAACCAGACATGAAGAGGCAGTATACCACTCACTTCCTGGTCTATGTTTAACTCTGATGAGCTATGTCTCAATGGCACCAGAGCCCATCAGAAGTAGTGCACTATATAGGGAACAGGTTGGACCCTGGTCAAAAGTGCTGCACTATGAGAATAGAGTTCCATTTGGGAACTATACTTGGGGTTTATTTTGGCAGGTATCCATCTTACAGACAGACATGGTATAATGTGCCTAGAGTGGCTTAAGCAGGTGGTGGGTTGTTGTTATTAATAGCTATTACTGTATAGGGGAAAGTGGGGTAAGTTGAGCAATATTTTACATTCAGCATCATTTCGTCAAGTTTAGTATCCTTGCTAACAAAGATATCTACATATATTTCAGGATGTGGTGTATCCCTGGACATAATCAACATAAATGTAAACAACAGAAAACATAGCTTGGTCTCTTGGCACAACTTATTGCCTACAAATGTCTGTACTGAATGAAATATCTATCTTTATTTCCCAAACACAATTCAACATAATCACAATTGATGTTTGTCTTTAAAAAAAATTAAGCATCTTTTAACCCTAGCTTAACACCTAACAAACACTTTGTACTTTTTAAAACACATTTAACATAGGCCAAGCCCTGTTGTTAACTCATACCCCAGCAATAATGGCTTGCATTACGCCTGGGAAGAAAACACTTATATTCTCTCAACTTGCCATTGGCTCAGCCATTGGCTCCACTTACCCAAAGGCAAACTTTTTGACTATATTAGCCCATACACCTACAAGGATGTACTTTCATGCTAGGTTTAGGACCTCATACTGAAGCTTATAGAGACCCCAACTGGAGTATAGAACAATCTTAAAATGATTAACTTTGGTTTAGATACAAGCATCATGAAACCCCTAACACAAATTAATTAGATTTTTTCCTCAACTTACCCACTCTCCCCTACAACTCTCCTTGCTCTCACTTTCTCTCCTGAATGACTCTGTTACTCCATTTTACAAATGTGGACAGTGTGCATACTTCATTCCATGTAGTTCTTTAACTTCTTTATCTCACGTGGTGGTAGCAATGTGAATTTCAAAGTGATCCTGGCTAGATTACAGTATATTGTTAGGTCAGCTCTCTGAACCAGCTTTTATCAATGTGTGGTCTCAACAGAAGAACCCAATGTCCAGGTTCAAATAGAGACAGGAGAGAAGAGATTATGTTCAGATGTAGAATAACAAAGCACGTTATATTATTGTGAAATTCTCAGGGGTGTCTTTTCAAAGCTATGCATTTGTCATTAATCAAGAACGTTGTCGTGTGCTTCCATGCAGGATGTGGATAAACAGTTTCTTTAATAATTTCTCTGGGAGACATTAAAGTGTATTTATGACCATCGTGGACAGTTATAAAAGAGGACTGGCACGCACGAAAATCAAGTCCTCTCAAGGGTGCCGTCTAACCCATGGTTCCCTATGCTAAATCACAGATGAAAAGCACAATAGTCAAGACTGAATGGGATGGTAAAGCGATGCCTAAGGCCTGGCCTAAGCATTGCATGTAGGCCATATTTTATCTGTATACACTGTGTTTTTGCTTCCAGAATGGAATTCATCTGACTTTATTATGTACATCAATGAGAAATAGCAGGTTTTAATGTAACTGCGTGTGGCAATGTGTCTTTCCTAATGCTTGGATTTAAAGGTCTCCAAAAGATGCCATTTCCCCTGTTAGTTTATGTGAAGTCGATTTCCTTTACTGATATATAAATCACAAGAGAAGTCATTACTAAGCTGGACTATTTCATTATGAATCACAGTAGAAGTCATTACTAAAGCTGGACTCTTTCATTAAAATGAGCTGTATCTTCTGCCTCTGGGAGCCGTATAGGAAGAATATACATTCTGCAGAGTGAAACACATTACAGGCAACAACGCGCCCAATGTGAAGTATTACTTAATTTATCCCACTAATGTATAACATTTATAACTGTGGTGAAAATAGGGGACAACACATTTTCAGAGTCTACATCATTAAGCTTTTAATAATTTAAATCTAGTTGGTGCGATAATAAATATACTGATGAAAGTTAAGTGGGCGTAGTAGCTGATAAATGCGATTGGAAATCCTTGCACTTATCTAAAAGAGTAATACAACGGTGCTGGAAATTCATTAATACAAATGTAATGGTTACACCCTACTGTGCTTTTACATAGAGGCCAAAACACCTTTACATTATGTGTCCGGCAGGGGCACTTAAAAAAAAAAACACTTTTAATTGGATGGTAGATACCAGATTACTCCTTTACTCCAGATTGCTCTACCTTAGAATACATTTCTCTCTCACACACCAACTCAGACACTGTATTGACTTTCCAAATGAAAAGACATTAATGTAGATAATGGCCATTTTGAATTCTCATTAGTCATTGGGTTTCATTGGCAGTCTGGAGGCATGGGCGATATATTAACAGTGGTGTTCACAGCTAGTCATTAAAGGAGAAATAAAAGTGAAAATAAATCCAATCCTGAAGCAGGAATGCCTGCTATTAATCTTGTTGGGTGACCATTGGGTTGCCTGCTTAACGGTTTTATTTAGTCGTTTGTGTCCACTCCCTGATAATGCATTTATTCTGAATAATGCCCTGCCGCCAAAACGCTGAGTCCAAGAGATAATACAGTCAACACTGCAAATGGGAAGTTGCCTTTTAAAGGGGTTTCTACACAACGTCTCTACACGTTGCCTCTCCCACTGTGGATCACATCCAATATATATATTATATATACAATATATATATATAAGAAAAACTTAGTAGGACACTTAAGTACATTTTGAACTATATATTTATTATTATTATTATTATTATTTAAAACAATTGAAATTGTATTAACTTGTTTAGGAGAAGTATAAAAACAGTAGTTTCCTACAAGAATTTGTGGTTAATTTGACAACACCACAACCTCTACACATGAATTCATCGTCCTAAAATAGCCAAGATGCTGTGGTAGTTAGTAGTGCATAACGTCATGAGCATGTGGGACATGAAACGATAAGAGGTGATTAAGTTTTCCATTGTAATACACACGGATGACATCACAAATCACATGCAGAGGCTATAGAGCCTCAGCCCTCTATCCTACTATCTGCTTTGTCTGCGTCCCAGTCCCAAATGGCACGCTATTCTCTGGATTGTGCACTACTTTGACCATAGTGGGATTTTGGGGCCTATGGGGCGCTGATCAAAAGTAGTGCACTAAATAGGGAATAGGGTGCCATGGGACATATCCCTTCTCTCCTGAAGTGGCTCTGACAGCCGAGCATCTGCACCTCTGGGATGTTGACAAGGGTCCTTAGAACCAGGCAGGAATGCCAGAGCGGCAGGGCCTTGTGGATTAGCTTCCCCTGTCTAGTCACTCTGAAAGGGCTCCCGACTGAGTCCTGAGCTCACTGGCAGCAGCTAATGGGGATCCCTAATAAATACATATACAAATAGTGATAGGGAGTGTCAAAATGCATTCGTTTGCAGCTGGGAAAGTTCTGGCAGGTTTTTAAGGCGGTTCTGTCAGCTGCATCCTTGCACTCCTGACTTATATCTGTATTATGTAACGTTTTGGGCGACCATACCAAATTCACATAGAAATGTTAGTTATAGATCTGTCATTCGCATTGAAAACAAGTCTAAGAAGCTGTATATACAGTGGGGAGAACAAGTATTTGATACACTGCCGATTTTGCAGGTTTTCCTACTTACAAAGCATGTAGAGGTCTGTAATTTTTATCATAGGTAGACTTCAACTGTGAGAGACGGAATCTAAAACAAAAATCCAGAAAATCACATTGTATGATTTTTAAATAATTAATTTGCATTTTATTGCATGACATAAGTATTTGATCACCTACCAACCAGTAAGAATTCCGGCTCTCACAGACCTGTTAGTTTTTCTTTAAGAAGCCCTCCTGTTCTCCACTCATTACCTGTATTAACTGCACCTGTTTGAACTCGTTACCTGTATAAAAGACACCTGTCCACACACTCAATCAAACAGACTCCAACCTCTCCACAATGGCCAAGATCAGAGAGCTGTGTAAGGACATCAGGGATAAAATTGTAGACCTGCACAAGGCTGGGATGGGCTACAGGACAATAGGCAAGCAGCTTGGTGAGAAGGCAACAACTGTTGGCGCAATTATTAGAAAATGGAAGAAGTTCAAGATGACGGTCAATCTCCCTCGGTCTGTGGCACCATGCAAGATCTCACCTCGTGGGGCATCAATGATCATGAGGAAGGTGAGGGATCAGCCCAGAACTACTCGGCAGGACCTGGTCAATGACCTGAAGAGAGCTGGGACCACAGTCTCAAAGAAAACCATTAGTAAAACACTACGCCGTCATGGATTAAAATCCTGCAGCGCACGCAAGGTCCCCCTGCTCAAGCCAGTGCATGTCCAGGCCCGTCTGAAGTTTGCCAATGACCATCTGGATGATCCAGAGGAGGAATGGGAGAAGGTCATGCATGTGGTCTGATGAGACAAAAATAGAGCTTTTTGGTCTAAACTCCACTCGCCATGTTTGGAGGAAGAAGAAGGATGAGTACAACCCCAAGAACACCATCCCAACCGTGAAGCATGGAGGTGGAAACATCATTCTTTGGGGATGCTTTTTTGCAAAGGGGACAGGACGACTGCACCGTATTGAGGGGAGGATGGATGAGGCCATGTATCGCGAGATCTTGGCCAACAACCTCCTTCCCTCAGTAAGAGCATTGAAGATGGGTCGTGGCTGGGTCTTCCAGCATGACAACGACCCAAAACACACAGCCAGGGCAACTAAGGAGTGGCTCCGTAAGAAGCATCTCAAGGTCCTGGAGTGGCCTAGCCAGTCTCCAGACCTGAACCCAATAGAAAATCTTTGGAGGGAGCTGAAAGTCTGTATTGCCCAGCGACAGCCCCGAAACCTGAAGGATCTGGAGAAGGTCTGTATGGAGGAGTGGGCCAAAATCCCTGCTGCAGTGTGTGCAAACCTGGTCAAGAACTACAGGAAACGTATGATCTATGTAATTGAAAACAAAGGTTTCTGTACCAAATTTTAAGTTCTGCTTTTCTGATGTATCAAATACTTATGTCATGCAATAAAATGCAAATTAATTACTTAAAAATCATACAATGTGATTTTCTGGATTTTTGTTTTAGATTCCGTCACTCACAGTTGAAGAGTACCTATGATAAAAATTGCAGACTTCTACATGCTTTGTAAGTGGGAAAACCTGCAAAATCGGCAGTGTATCAAATACTTGTTCTCCCCACTGTATGTTCTATGTGCGCTATTTCTATGCTTTCCGTTCTTAAGTTTTGTTTTTGATTCTTTTACTTTTGGTTTTGTACACCAGCTTCAAATAGCTGAAAATACAATATTTTTGGTTATGGACAATATTTGTCACTGCGGTTTAGCTGGTACAATGATTCTCTACACTATACTAGTTTATTCCGTCACATAAACTGAAATTAGGGGAACAATAACAATTTTAGCAACCAGGAAATGGCGGGATCTTAAGCATAACAAATTCGTACAAATATTGTACAAATTGGATTCGTTGTAACTCCCGACGCAGGAGATGAGAAGCAGGTACAGGGAGTTAAACATTTATTGGAACGGACATCAAACAGCACAGGACCAGCGTCAGGACATGTACACACAAAAACAATTAATGCTACCACAGGGAACAACACAGAGGAGCAGACATATATAGAGGGGCAATCAACAAAGTGAGGGAGTCCAGGTGAGTCCAATGAGCGCAGCTGCACGTAATGATTGTGACAGGTGCGTTTAATGAAGGGTAACCTGGCGCCCTCGAGCGACACGGAGGGGGAGCGGGACAAGGCGTGACATTCGTAACATATCATATGACTATTTATTTTTCATTTTTTATACTGGCTGAAATGATACTAATGTTCTGGAGCATCACTGTTATGTTGACACTTAGAGCTCAGCTCACTGATTAAGTGTGTGATAGGGTTTACTGGAGGACTTGAACTGAAGCCAAAACACACAGAGAGGAATATCCCTGTTTGACACAGTACTCTACTAGAAAACACATAGTACTTTACACTCCTAAAGTCTTTACTGACATAGAACTGTGTTGTTCATCTTCCAGTTTTGTGAAAAAATACTAACAACTGTGTTGTAATATACAAAACATACCACATAAGATTAGCAGCTATTACAATAGCCTCATTGCTAACCAGGCTTCCCTAAAATGGGCAGAAATCAGTTAAAGAGGGGTCGGAACCCGGTGGAAATCAGTGACGCCTCACAACACGTCAAACCAATGAAATGCTTGGGTGTAGCTCCAAAGGTGCTCAACAGATTGGTGCCGTAGGAGCCTGCCAAGTGGCACAGTGTTCTAAGGCACTGCATTGCAGTGCTAGAGGCATCACTACAGACCCGGGTTCGATCCCAGGCTGTATCACAACCAGCCATGATCAGGAGTCCCATAGGGCGGTGCACAATCGTGCCCAGTGTTATCCAGGTTAGGGGAGGGTTTGGCAGTCATTGTAAATAAGAATTTAGTTAAATAAAGGTTAATTAAATAAAAAGGAACAATACACCGTCCAAAGATATACTTACTTGCAGGTTCCTTCTGGACAAAACAACAACAATAAGAAATAATACAAGATAAGAATAGGAACATAAAGTAAATGACTCAGTAGAATATAAATAACATTTTAGTATCAGTATAATACAGGAAGGAACAATTTATAGTCCAATATTTACACTTGTTTTGGGGAAGGGGCTATTGGTGGACAAGTGTTTAAATTGTGCAGTATTTAGCAATCATAGTAAGAGTGGTAGCAGCAGTTGTGATGCGTGTGTTGGTTTCTTGAGGAGGGGAGCAACTCGGGCCATTTTGAAGTCAGAGGGGATGCAACCAGTGGTCAGGGATGAGTTAATGACGGAAGTGAGGAATGGGAGAAGGTCTCCAGAAATCGTCTGGAGAAGGGAGGAAGGGATGGGGTCGAGTGGGTTGGTTGTCAGGTGGCCAGACCTTATGTAATACCATCATACTATAGGCCTATGGCTGCATTGGCGATGCATGCCATACGATAAACTGCAAAATATACTGAGAGAGTTTGACAATCAAATAAAACAGATTAGAGATCTTACAACTAGACAAAAAGAAATGTTAATTTGAGAATACAACACAGAAACACAGACCCGTTAGAGACACAACCACTTCCCCTCTTTATTGCAGGATTGTTATATGTGATTAATCAACATTGATACTAGTTAATTTTGAATAATAGTTGAACAATTAAAACAAGTTTAAACACTTCACTTCAAAGGGAGGCATGACAACGATGTGATTTTGGAGGTAAGGCAACACTATTACAGTAATGATTACAGATGGGATGGCCTGCGTTCCACTCATGCTAGTTGAATGCATGTGGCTGTACATTTCGAAATTAAGCACTAGTCAGACCTGGGTTCAAATAGTATCCATTTTATTTCAAATACTTCAAGCATTTGATTGAGTCTGCCCGCCTGGAGTGCAAGATTGGTGGGGTTTGTACTTTTGGGGAAACTGCATTGGTTCCATTGCACCAGGCAAGCTCAATCAAATGCATATAAAGTGTTTGAAAGAAAACAAATAGTGTTTGAAGCCAGGTCTGACGCTAGTCAAAGCACCGCCTGATGACTTGGTTCTGCATGGAGTTTCAGCTGTCACAATAAATCAGTGACACGCTGAATACAGTGTAATCATACAGGGATAACGTTCCTCGCTCTTCACCACATAATGGTGTGTAAAACCTGTCACGCGTTGGAGCACACTCCTCAACCCAACTGTGCATGCAATGCATTGTAATAGCTGTCGTGTTTGATGGTTGATTTGAGAACAACAAGTCATGCGAGAAAAATACACAAAACCATGCTTTCTTGTTTAAGTGTGCTAGTCTACCGTCCATAGATTCTGCACTACACAGTGATCTGCATTCTTCAATGCCAGTAGCCAATGATGGTTCTCTTGATCTCTTTCCAGGTCTTACACTATGTTCAGTTCGTATACAGTAAAGTTGGATGTCATTTAATGATATATTATTTCGGAATGCTGCTTTTATCCCAACATGCACCTCAGAACTGAAGGACACTGCTGGCATTTGTCAACAATGAAATATTCAATACTTAAACCCATCAAAATGGTGGATCAGAAGCTGAGCATATTCTTTGAGCCAAAGGATCAAACTGTGATCAGGAACAAGGGAGGGAAATCCTGCTGTGTTTATATCCCAGACCGCCGTTCCCTCATAAAGACGGATAATATTGACTCATTTTTTCAAATTACCTAAACACCATGCAGCCCTTTCATTTCAGCAGACTGTTTATTCTCCTTGTCTGGAGTACATTCTGTCATATCATGTCTGATACACTGCTCTGGCTTTGACAGTGCATTGTCCTTTGATGAGCCATAAAAGGCTTGGTTTGATGGATGATAACTTGGGGCATCTTTCTTTGTTGTGGACTGGTGATGACGGAGTGCATGTGAGATGTGAGGAGAAGACACAGCGTGAATGGGAGATGTGTGTGTGTGTGTGTGTGTGTGTGTGTGTGTGTGTGTGTCAAAGCTGTCTGGTGTATGACACCCAGGCAGGTCTTAGTGTTAGGCTTTGATCATTCTGAAATAATAAGTAAACACGTAGATTTTCATATTACATAGACCACTTATAGCGTACCATATACCAAGTGTTTCCATACCAATAGATTTGATTGAAAATACTAAATGTACTGTAGATGTACTATTTATTAATTTATATATATGTGTAACAGCATTTTCTGTTTTTCTTTTTCTTTGTTCAAGTGGGAATCCCTGTGTTCTTAGACCTACCTCAATCCGGTACGTACCAGAACAAAGATGCTATGATACTGGGACACTAAACTACTATATACTTGGTGTCCATTTTAGCTTCTTCTATTAGATTGCTTACAGTATACCTAGCCTCGGGCACTGCCTTGCCCTGGTTGCCAAGTTTTAAGTTTCAATAAGAGTGTGAGGTTGTACTCTAATGGATTTTATAGGGAAGCTGTCAAAGAGAAATATTTGAGTCGTAATAGAACATAATAGAACATACTTTTGCTGAAAGAGGCACCTCGCGCAAACCTCTGAAGATCAAATTAATGACTATGATATACCATTACAACAGTACTGTAGATTTCTATGGATTGTTTGTGCCTGATACTTTGGCTCATTACGTAGGCCGGTCAGAATTTGGCAATTTTGCAAGTTATAGCAATACCACTAGCAACGGAAGCTAGAACTCACAGAATCCCATTGTGATGCAGGGGGGGACTTTTTGGGAGGGGGACACTATTTGGCATGACAGGCCCTCTATCTCATGTTCAGTTACAGTTAATAAGGATTGGACCCTTTTTTTCCATTTTAGCCTAAAATGACATACCCAAATCTAACTGCCTGTAGCTCAGGACCTGAAGCAAAGATATGCATATTCTTGATGCCATTTGAAAGGAAACAGTTTGCAGTTTGTGGAAATGTGAAATAAATGTAGGAGAATATAACACATTAGATCTGGTAAAAGATTATTTTATTATTATTTTTAAATCTATTGTTTACATAATACTTATTTTTTTACTTAAACTGCACTGTTGGTTAGGGTTTTAAGGAAGCATTTCACTGTAAGGTCTACAACTGTTGTATTCGGCGCATGTGACAAATAAAGTTTGATTTGATTTGATACTAAAGTGAGAGGGTGAGCCATACTATTTACTGGTTAAGGATTAATAAAATGCCACACAGGAGAAATCAGTGGAACTGTTTGGCTGTAGGAATACAATATGTGCATTAGAACATTCATCAGTGTCATACAGGGTAAATGTTCATGTTCACATGGTCATCTGTTGACTAGTATCTTGATTGATGTCATACCTCTTTCGATTTTGGATAACGGGACAATATCCCTGCTGATACTTAGCGATCAGAATATTTGATGTGGACTTTCATACATACAGTACACACTGTAAAAAAGCCATCATTTTTATGTGAGTTGACTAATTTTTGCTAATGTGTTCAAGTTTGTTTACTCAACAAACTGCTCGAAGTGAGCTGAATTTGAAAAAACGTATTAAGTAAGATTGCAAATTCATGTTTGCCTTTGGAAGGCAACACTATCTGTTGGTTCAGCTATATGCCCAAATGTTGAGCAAACTCACAATCCTATTGCAGTTGGTTGCCTTACAATTTTACAGTGCAGTAGGCCTACACTTCACCTTTTAACTTACAGGCCAATAAAACTGAATAGGTACATTGTTAAAATTGAGTGCTTTGTAACACCAAAACGAGTAGCAACTGAGCTGCCGCCAACATGAAGGAGACGAAACCTGCAGTATTGAAACACATCAACCTGAGATATTTTGAAACATGACATGGTGTTCTGCAACACCTTGCCAGGGACTGGGAGCCCTACCGGAAAAGGTTGAAAACACTATTTTGGTGTTTCGAGTTCTGTTTAGTGAAGGATTTAGATACCTTCTTTTTTTATGTTGTTTCCTATCTCTAATGCTTTTAAACAATACACTAATATACTGTAAAATAAAATAATACACTAATATATTGTATCTTGATTCAACCCCCTGAGTCAATACATATTAGAATCACCTTTGGCAGACATTACAGCTGTGAGTCTTTCTAGATAAGTCTCTAAGAGCTTTCCACGCCTGGATTGTGCCACATTTGCCCATTATTCTTTTCAAAATTCTTCAAGCTCTGTCAAATTGGTTGTTGATCATTGTTAGACAACCATTTTCAGGTCTTGCCATAGATTTTCAAGTAGATTTAAGTCAAAACTGTAACTCGGCCACTCAGGAACATTCACTGTCTTCTTGGTAAGCAACTCCAATGTAGATTTGGCCTTGTGTTTTAGGTTATTGTCCTGCAGAAAGGTGAATTCATTTATTCCGTAAATTTTTCCTGATAAACTCTCCAGTCCTTAACGATTAAAAGCATACCCATAACATGATGAAGCCACTACTATGCTTGAAAATATGGAGAGTGGTACTCAGTAATGTGTTGTATTGGATTTACCCCAAACATAACACTTTCTATTTGGGACAAAAAAGTTAATTGCTTTGACACATTTTTTTTGCAGTATTACTTTAGTAAAATTGCAAAAAACATAATTCCACTTTGACATTATGGGGTATTGTGTGTAGGCCAGTGACACAAAATCTAAATGTAATCCATTTTAAAATCAGGCTGTAAATTCAAGGGGTGTGAATTAGTTCTGAAGGCACTATAGATCACTTCTTCTGGGGTATTTTGATCTGATCATTTGCCCGTTTAACCCATTCTGGCAGGCACTGTTGAGCACAGTGCTCAAACCACCATAAGTGACTAGAGGTTTTACAATAAGCATTGCAGAATATTGTATTTGCCTCTACCATTTTAAAGTTGGTAATGTGGGAATGGGTCGTATCATCATTGAACGTAATTTTGCCTGACGTTTTGATATCCTTTCATCATGATCCATTATACCTCACGGCACAACAAGCTGCTTAATACTAAAATAGATTATACTTTTCTTTCACCAAACATGCATGTTTGTAAAAATAATCGTTAAATCTAAAAAGAAATGTACCCACAATGCTCTGAAAACAAATAGGAAGTGCAAGGAGATTAAAATAAGACTTCCAATGATTTCAATCACTACATTCTCTCTCTGATTATCCTAATAGAAGATACTTACATTTTGAGTATGTAACATATTAAGTAGGATTTATTATATATTTTTTTGCCAAAATGAAATTAACAAATCATTGAAACAACTTGCATTCATTTGTATTAACAGGCCCAGAGTTGCTAACCGGGAGAAATGGGAACATTCCGGTCTGGTTGTTGGGCCGAAAGGGCCGGTGACAGGGTCTGTAAACACAATATATTTTCAAATAGATTATTGTAGGCTACTCTTGCAGATATGTGTGCTACATGTATGTTACACTTGCAGAAGAGTGGGCTGCTCTGCATCGCACGCTCGCACACCCTGCTACTGATACATTTGGTAGATGCGATTCAGACACAAATAAGCACGAACTGCTACCATGCATGCGCCACAGGGTTGTAAAAGGTGGATGATCTACAAAAACACATTGTGAGGTGTTAGAGAATAGTGCAATACGTATAAATATTTCAGGGTTGGAATTGTAAGTTTAATTTTATTTCGATTTTTTAGATAGATAGGCGTCACAGACTTGGGAAATGAACTACCAAGGCGCAGGGCTATGACAGTTCGACATCTTTATTTATACGTGAACTGAGAAAATAAAGAGAAATTACAAGTAACCGTAATGTACGTGGTCGCTCCAACGTAGTGAACTCTACACACAAACAATGTACCACACACAGGTGGAAAGGAGACAAACTTAAATAGGATCCCCAATTAGAGACAACGCATAGCAGCTGTCTCTTTTTTATTTTTTATTTTTTATTTCACCTTTATTTAACCAGGTAGGTCAGTTGAGAACAAGTTCTCATTTGCAACTGCGACCTGGCCAAGACAAAGCAAAGCAGTGCGACAAATAACAACAGAGTTACACATTAAACAAACAGTCAAAAAACACAATAGAAAATCTATAAACAGAGTGCAAAATGTAGTGCAAAAATGCAGTAAGGTTGGGAGGTAGGACAATAAATAGACTATAGAGTAGAAATAAATTACAGAATTATCATCATTAACACAGGAATGAAGGATGTGCAAATTATGATGTGCAAATAGAGATACTGGAGTGCAAGATTAGTGAAAAATAAACAAAAATAAATATGGGGATGAGGTAGTAGTGTGGGCTATTTACAGAAGGGCTATATACAGGTGCAGCGATCGATAAGCAGCTTTGACAGCTGATGCTTAAAGGTATTGAGGGAGATAGGAACCTCTAGCTTCAATGATTTTTGCAATTCGTTCCAGTCATTGGCAGCAGCGAATCTCTAATTGGATACCAAACACAAAACCCACATAGAGTTTGCTAGAACTCTACTGTCAGGCCCTGACCTAGACAGGACAGACAGACAGACAGACAGACAGACAGACAGACAGACAGACAGACAGACAGACAGACAGACAGACAGACAGACACTTTATTTATCCCCATCTTGAAATTGCGGCGCTACAGCAGACCAAATAAAACTCCTTAAAAATACATGTGGTTGAACATAGGGCTGTACATGGGGTAATACACAGGGTTAATTCACAAGGAATACACAGGGAATGTAGAATACAATTTAACGCAAGTGACACACAATACAAAAGTAACACATTTTCTTATCTTTATAATACTAGAGCAGTGCCCGTGATGCAGCCGGTGATTAAGATCACGGTCGGTTAGTTGATTCGGTGACACACAGATCGCTCAGCCTCTATAAAGCTCATGGTGTGCACTAAATTGGAAATGATGTTCAAGAAAAATACACTGGGAATAACAAGGTTGTAGATAATAGTGCACTATAGCAGACTTAAATAGTAAAGCTATAATTATATCTATCTCCAGTATAATAGGTTGTGAAACTCCCGGGCTGAAAATTTGTCCCACTCCGGCCCTGATTAAGTATATGTTGGTTGTTGCTTTTTTAGTCAATTTCAATTTTTCCACAGAATTATTTTTTACAGTGTGGCTGTGTGTGTAAAATTCCAATTACCCCAGAAGTCGGGGTTCAATTCCTGCTTCCTACTTTCATTCCTTTTCTGTCTCCTCCTGTTTCTAATCTCTCTAAATAAAGCATTGAATAAATGAAGGTGGAATCCCAATGCCCTTATCATCAATCAAGATTTGGGCTATAAACCATTTGCATTTCTTAACCATTTTATTATATTAAAATCTTTTTACATGCACTGAAACCCCCAAAACTGTTTTCCCAACACCCTCTTAAAAACACAAATATTCAGATTGAAGAACCACTGTTTCAGAGTACTTATATTCTGTTTTAAAATACTGTATATTGTCTATAAATAATAATAATAAATAATAAATATTGTCTATTAAAACACTTACATTGGGTTTACATTCAAACCCCCAGATCTCAGTTTAGGTGCACTACTTTCATGGTTTCATTACACAATCATGGTGTTTTGAGTATTTCTATTTTTACAGTGTAGTATATTAAGTGATATAAGTAAATTCTTGCTTCTCAAATCCATGTCTTTAG